>JANSTS010008472.1:21569-33203 GCA_026546915.1 Sylvicola fuscatus | reverse complement strand
AATTATGCATTTGTATGCATTTCCCAGCTGCCTGGTGGTCAATAACATCGATACAATGGCGCCAATGCATCGCTGACAACCACCGGTAATGATATAAATATAATTGACACTAAACAAAGCCAAACGGACGCTCTGGCACGCATGCCAATTGAAATGACGCAACCAAAGCAGACAATCGGACGTACATATGCAAAAGTCGTCGCTATGCCCATCGACAGGAAGGAAATCCGTAATTTTTACCACCACTCTCTTATGACCCCCCCGGCTACTCGTGTCATCCACATTTTTCTTCCCATTTTACGTCAGGTCATAAACGCTTAAACGCTGTCATCCTGTAATTAATGCAACTGCCGCTGTTTTGACAGTCGATTCGTCTATTTATTTGTTTAAAACCCACAAAAATCGATCAAAAAACATTCAATATCTAAACTGAGTAGAGTGCCGAGAGACATCAATCTGCCTCCACGGCACTTGTCTATTTGGTAAGGTCTTTGTGCATAAATTAGAAGATCCGGAAGCGTATGCAATATGTGGTGATTGAGAGCACCACATCCGGTATTTAAATGCCCAGCCGCTGAACGACGGCAATCTCGACCGTGCACATTTAACGATTCCAGTGCAATCAATATGAAGGAAGACATCGTAAACATAACGAACGCTCAACAGCTATGCTAAACATAAATTTAACGAGAATTCCACTGATGATGCTGATTTGTATGCTGCGTCTTCCGTGTTTGAAGATATATGAGCTGACACCGACAGATCTGCTGACGAACGTCGGCGAACGAAATTGAAGATGCGGACGACGACTTCGGTTGTGTCAACTGCGCATGATCAATGTGATATTCATTCATAAAATGAGCGCTTTATGATTGCGCATGCGAACTCCATCTGATCAGTCAGTTGTGACGCATCACTTCAAATCAAAAGAAAACTGCATCTTTGAAGTGCACTTTTGCTTTGTCTGACGATCAAGCCACAAGATTCGGTGAAGTCGCGCAACTTTTGGATGATGTCAGTCGTCTGGACGGAGGGGGCAGGGGGACACCCACATTTATGCGGTGCACTCAACCAGCAATGAATGAATGAACTGACAACGACCATTCCTCCAACGCATTGCGCTTTAATGCAAATGCATTTTGTGGCTAAGAAACAAAGCTATTAATACATAACGGTACATTTATGGGCAATGCCGATCACAATCTTGTAGAATGCTGCCTCCTATAGAGCACCACGATGCAGCCAAGCCAACACACACAATTCGTGCAATGGCATTTTACTTGCAACCACAACGAGTTGACGGAAAAAAAAAAAAAAAAAAAAACAGCGGCAAAAAAGAAGAAAAACGAGAGAATTAACCATATGAGGCGGCCGAGGCAGCGCGGCAAAGTTTGTGGATTTGGTATGGAAGTATGCGCGCGCTGATTGTTGACTCGCGCATTTTATGAATGAAATCTGCCGCACAAACGGCACAGCGTGCGCGCCTTCAGTATATAGTAACGATACGCCAACAACCTGATCGCTTTTTCATTCATTTCATAGAAAAACTGTATAACGATTTACTCTATTCACTGCCTCAATTATGTATGTTGGTCAATGGATTACGCTCGGGGAGGTGGGGAGAATCGCGGAGGAATAAAGTGACCAAACGCACAACTTTCTGTCTGGCACGCAGGCGCGTAAACGCATCGGTCGTCGTCGCTTCGATAAATTTATGCCGCGTGATAATAATTATCGTTCTATTGTTTTCTAACATAAATTGATGGAAAGAAAGAGAAGGGGGGTGGGGGGGCACTTACCTTGCTCAATTTCTCGCCTTCGTGATGCGGCAGCATCGATCGTAGACTCTGGAAGCCGGCGTTGATGCTCTGCATGCGTCGCCGTTCATTGCTGTTGGCTATCTCACGGCGCATGCGCTTCTCGTTCTCCATGGTGCGACTGTCTCCGCAAGTGCTTCCGGTCGACTCGATCTTTACGAATTCTGCACTGTCGCTCAACACCTCGCCAGTTATGTAATCGCCAAGCATATGCTGATCAGCCACCGTGTCGCCGTTGATGCACGACGTTGTTATTACTTGTTGATGGTCTCTGTGTGTTAACCTTCAAACGATTAGGAGAGTGGATATTCATTAAAAATCTGTGTTTTATGTGTTGACATTTTCGAAAATTGGTTGTTTTCGGACATAAGTCGGTAAACTGTTGTGTTTCTTTATTTTTTTTAGGTACAAGATTGATCTGACGTGTCAATGATATATTCGGAACAGCTGTTTAGTCATGCCAGCGCGCATATGTGGAAATGTGAAAATGTGTCAACAGCTTGTGCGTGAGTATTTGCATTCGTGGATATATTTTTTTAACAACTTTTTCGTGCGTCATAACATGTTTTTTTCGTCTTCTCAGTTCAACGAGTGTTGTTGCAAAACTGCATTGCTGCGTGACGCATCAATGTGATTGGATGATATTTTCTTTTTTTTTAAACTCTCATTTTTCACTCAAAATATCGTTAAATTATTTAACGATAAAAATCGCATTGAATCACTTAAACTACAACAACAACAAAAACACTCAACTACTCACATCTCTAAATTATGTCCACTAAAGTTTAGAGGCACCTCAATCATATTCCATGTGTCACTTAACTAACCAGCTGATAAATACAAATACTTTGAACACGCTCGATTTATGTAATTTACAGTTAAAACTTGCACACTTTGAATACGTTCAAAACAATAACAACTTCTCTATACTGAAAAAGATTTGTGCAAAAAGCAAAGAATTTAATCGAACTTTTAGCGCCGCCAAATCAACTGGCAATGGTGCCCGTTCACTGTTCATTGGGGAAATGATCGCGCGAAATCGCCACACCGCGAGGGCAAAATTGCAAGCGCGCACCGCCACACCGACCCACGACTCCGCCGATGTGCTCCCATTTGGTTCGGCCTGCACTCGGTGTTGATGCGATTTGTTTACGTGTGTGTTTGGAGGGGTGGTGGGGTGTGTGTGTGGGGGGGAGCTATTTTGTCGCTACGACATTTGTATTGGAATGCTAATTGTGTGGTTAGCTGGTGACTATGGCTGACTTGGTGAGATTCATCGCGGTATTAAATGAATGCCAGACAGCCGCAACGCAAAGGAAAAAACGCTATTAAAATGTGCCGACGAAATAGTGTTGGGCTTTTCTTAATGAATGAAAAGCAGCAGAGGCTGGGAACGTGTGTGAGTATGTTCAACCTACATGTTGGCGGTATTTATGGGTGATGTGTGTAGAGTGGCAGTGCATTTGTTGAATTACACATGTGTGCTGGGTGAGAGGAATAATATGTCATGTGATGAGAACGCATCGTTGAGTCAGTTGCTGAGCAATGATGATAGAATAATTACAAATGTTTTTTATATTTTTAATTTTATGGCAAAAGATCATTTTATATTTTTAATTTTTTGGTCCAGGTGATTTGGAGAACGAATTCTGGCTCGAAAATGAGTTTTTGAAAAATTCTTCTAAAAACTTGACGAAATTGTTTCGTTAAGTATTTCATTTATTGAAAATCGTTGTAAAAAAAAACTTCAGTGTTATTGCAATATTTTTGAGTATGAGGAGTTTTCCCTACATGCTGTCAGAATGACCTCCGAATTTTAACTTCAATAAAGAGACAAAATCAGATTAAAAAATTGAGTAAATTCATCAAATTTTAAACAGAAACAGTTTTCTACAATTTCCTTGAGCTTCAGCTTCCATTTAACATCCATAAAAACTGATTGACAATTAGATATCCCAACCGCAAAAAAAAATCCACATTTCCTTCCCAAGAAACGTCAAACTAAAACTGCACACAAAAAAACACCTTCAATGTCGATGTGGCAAATTTCATGTAATTAAAGTTCAAGCGAGGCTTCAGCCTTCCGACAGTCTCTCCGCTCATTCACCACCTTGAAACACCTTTAATACGAAATTTCCTCCTCACCTAACTCAATGACCACCTCGAGATCTGTCTTCCTATTAGCTTTTACACAGAATTCGTGTTTTGCCACACACGTGTTAGTCCCCCCATCTTTCCCTTCCTTACATATCCAAACTCTAAGGCAACAGATGCAAGAGAATGAAAGTAAAGTGTACAATCAAAGCATCAACATCCACCGTACATAATGTACAACATCTCGGCATCCATGCCGACAGAACCGAAATTCCACACACACAATTTATACGCGCTATATTTGGGCATGGCGGAGTGTATTGAACTTTTCCCCGATCGGTGTTTACGTTTTTTGACGCGCACACCGCGCTTATTGGATTGAGGTATGCGCCACGCAACGCATAAACAACATGCTGTGTGTTCCAATCTATTACAAAATAATTGTTTACTATCGACTAAGGCATTTTTTTTTTGCTTATTGCCGCACATTTAATGCCGCCTCCCGCTCCGTGTCCGCGCCTCGCGTCGCCCAGAACGACATTCCACAAAATTCAATTACACGCGCTGCACGTGAATGAGTCGATCTTAAGTGTCGTCTTTTGAGTCTATCCTGAATTACATGCAGTTATGGTGTATTTACAAACAAAAGTTGACCGCAGAAACGAAACTGTGGCATTTTCCACGTCAACTGACCGTCAAACCACATACATGCGGCAATGCAGTAAATTTGAGGCGGCAAAATGTTTTTATATTGTCAAAAAACGTGAAAATTCACATTCAATTGTGACAAATTTTGATGCGTCGCCGCATTTATGTGGCTCGACGGTTAGCGGCCTAAATTTCCAATGCAATTATTTCGGGACGCATTTGTCCTTCGAGAGACAGTCGCTGCGTGTGATTTTCGCGTGATCTTCTTCTGTATATTTTCGAAGTTTGCAAGCTGATTCGAAATGTGCCGGTATAAGTCTCTCCGTCAAAAGCCCACCAGGCCTGGTATTTTCGCCTTGAGCAGCGACGCACACATTCTATTGCACAATCGTGGAAATTGGGGCGACACGACGCTGCGACGTCGCGCTGTTTACATGCACGCGGAAAATTTCGGCCCTACCACCTACCTCCTCACCACCCCCACTGGTCGCGTTCGAGCCGAAATGCGTACAACCACGCACTCATCGAAGCGGCGTGCTATGACTCACGTAGACCGCTGCCTCGGACCGAATTTATTACATATGATGGATTTTCATGATGAGTATTTATAGGGATTTTGAGCGGCTGTTCACTTTAGTTATTTATTTGGGGCAATTTTGCGTTTTGTATGGTCGCGCCCATTTAATCGTTTACCGTTATCATCGGGTACTTAACGCGCGTACTTATCGCTGGCGTTTACAACGTTTCCGAGAATACTGCGATTCTATTACATTGTCAGTACAATATTTGATCAAATATTAAGTTAAGTGAGTGCATTTGATAAGATTAGTCGCTTATAACCGGTTTTTTTTTTTTTGTCTTTTATCACGATTGACAGGAGATGATAAATTGTAATTTATTTAATTCCGTATACAAATCTCTTCGGCGCAATAAACTGGCGGTAATTTCCAGTTTTGCTCAAATTGTAGGTAATTAAATAAAATATACATCAGGTGTTGTGTACATTATTTATTATCACGCCACATGATTTCAGTTATCTGATTTCATTCAGAAGAATATTATAAATTGCGCACGAGTGAGTGTCATATGTGAATTTGGCGCTCGCGCCTTTGCTATATTTGACCAGATGATGTCACATATTTGTCATACATTAGAAAAGCCCCACAAGACGAATGTAATTATTTGTGGTTTTCTACAAACATACCAAGAATTGCATATTATTGACTGAAAGCCGCCCCCATGTCAACACACGCGAAATGTATGCCAAAAACGAACGCGAAAATCTGGCTTTTTGCGGATAATGTTCGTTTTTTCTGTTGTTGTTGTTTAAAACTATACGAGACAATTTCACCGTCATGCTCCTTTATTCACGTTTTGGCGTTCATCCAGGCGCCATGGCGCGCCGGTACAACTTTTTTCTTCCCACTTTGCGGTTTATTTCCTATAGCCACACAGTTTTTTTTTTCAGCGGTTGACACAAATTTTGATCGGTCACCAGACTTATTTTATTATTAAAGAAACATTTTAATTTTAATTGAAAAACTGCATTCTCGTCGAAGAGAGAAAAAATTCCACCTTAATGAATCATGTTCAATGGCAAATGCATCAAGTTTTATGTTTACCACATAGAGTTATGCGACTATTATGGCGCCATCATTAAATCATTAAGACTTTAACTGCACAAACGCAATTAATGTTGCTCATTATGATTTTCAATGCGGGAGTGCATTAAGAAATTTGCTTCAATGTCGGCTTAATAATTGGCAGTTAAATCGGGGTTTTAATTAAAATGTGTTCGAGTATTTAATTACCATAAATTTAATATTTTAAAATATGTAAAAAAAATGTACTTAAGGAGTACTTTAAGATGTATTTAAGACGTACTTAAGAAAATAGTTAAACGTTTTAAGACGTTTTAAACCATTTTCAAACCGAATACAATTAAAGCGACAACAAAATTACGCGATTTCAGTAAAATACATCATAATTAACAACTATTTAAGTATTCATAAAAGGAATGACTGAAGCAAAGTACAACGCAACAGATTTATGCCATAAATAGAATAACAACTGAATTAAACCAGCGACAATAATAACAACAACATACGCATCCAGCTGTTGACTAGCTGATCTGTCAAACATATATTCAGCCTGCTTGTCGTCTGCCTCTATCAGCTGACGCGAAGGCCTTTTCTCACTTTTATTTTTTTGTTATATTTTTTCTTTAAATACAATTTTCATCAACAAAGTCGCAAATGTATTAAGATAACCGCGAATAAAAAATTCTTTTAATAGGCAGATGACCTTTATGTCACAACTAGTTATCCCCCTCCTTGATCACTGTAGTGTACCGAGAGTACTCAGCCGATTCGGAATCGTTCGGCGAAAAACTAATAATTCGCAAAATTATTGCGTAATAATGCGCGCCAAGGTCAACCAGCTGCCAGCATCGTAAAATAAAATAAGAAGAAAAACATAACTAGAATGTTAATGGAACTAAAACAAACGACTAAGAGCTGCGACGCACATCAAAGTATCCCCCGAACATCGTCCAGGTCACCGTTACAAAATGTTGCGTAGTTTTTATTGTTACTCGCGTTTCTGGTGCTGTCACCGACGGATAGAGGGCTGGGGGAGGCACAATAATAAACTTATGACTTTTCATTGAGATTGCGGCGTAGTTTACGTTTGTTTTGGTTGTCCATTATGTTTTGCTTCAAACCAACAAAAAAAAGAAACAAGAACAGCTGTTATCTTCACCCACTTTGGTAGATAATTCGTCGATAGCCTAGAACTGTCTGTCACATGTTGATTAAGCGCAATTACATATTCAGTAATCCCACCCGAAAACGCTATACCAGCATATTGTGCTGGAACCAAATCGTCCGGCTCCCACGTGCATTATTCGGCTGCAACAGCTATTTTTAGGTGTAGAAGAACGCCAGTTTGTTGTGCGGTACTGTTCCCTCAGCTTCCCATACCGCCTACGCTTCACGTACATCGAATGACGTCAACTGGGAACCATTATTACGTCACAATCGATTTGTTTGATTGCTTTGCTATAGTTATAACTGTTACTACTCTTCTCTCTCATTTTCTACTCAAAATTTGTAGGTTAGGTACAAAAATAGGTATAATCTACAAAAATATTAATTATTTACCGAATTCCTGCATAAACTAAGTGAATTGTCAGGGTTTTACTTCAAATCTTAAGTCAGTAATCTCTAACGCCGCAATGAAGAATCAAACACGCGATAAATCTAAGCTATTGACCTTGAGCGCATAAATGAAACGGCTGTTTTTTTCGTTGCCTCCGCGGCTGAGTACTATTTCTGTGAAATTTTATTGGCGAATATTTGAGCAATTTCTTTAGCACTGCCTCCTCACATGGGGCATCTTCATCTTAATAGTCGCATTCAGAGATGAAATAATAAGATCGCGATGTGTACCGATGCCGGGGATTTCATTTGCAATACAAATATTTCCACAGACAACAACGAAAAACTGAAGACGAAACACATCAAACACTGACCGGCTATTACAGTAATATCAGTTGTGCCACCTCCTTCACCAGCCCGAAGAGGTCACAAACAAACAATAAACGTTCTCTTTCCATATTTACTTGGCCGTTTATCCGGCGCACATCAATAACATGCGAATACCAATTCAATTGAATATAAACAATGGGTGAATCGGCGCGGGACGCGCGAGGCTAACGCCGATTGACACGTGTTTCGTCTCGATTTTCACTTTCCCATTCAATATCTCTCTTGTATGTCGAGTATGAAATATCTATAAATAAATATGCGAGCAAAGTGTGCGTGGGGTACTGGTCGGGTCGGCCTCCAATACATAAGAGAGTCGGGCAGAAGAAATTGTTTTTTTTTTGCAGATTCGACAATGTACATTGGAACACGCGCACAGTTCTCGAAGTGAAGTTGAAAGATTGCGAGAATACGCATTGACAGATGGGAAGGGAGGTGAATATGCCGAACGCAACGCAAAAAAAAAAAAGCCCAGTTGTGCCAGCCTTGAATACAATTACGATGCCGTCCCGTTCATTGTCTGACCATGAGCGTGATAAATAGTCCCAGTTCTCGAAGAGGAATTGCAGTTTAGGCCTAGGATGCACGTGATCCATCTCTAACACTCGTTATTTAAATATTAGTGGCGAGTAGCTGGAAGCCCACTGCTGAATCCAACAATTAGCAAGTCACTTCCACGTCAGTTTGGATGGTTGATGCTAATGAAATGCACATGTTTGGGCAATTAGAGTCGTTTAGGCGTTTTTGAAGTGTTTCTTTTTTCTGCTTCCAACATTCACGCATCACTGGCAAAAGTGACGTGCATTCGATGGATTGTGGGATTTTTTTTTTGTTGGTTTTTTGTTACAACAACTGTTTACCCAAACAATATTTAAACGGTTTTCTAATAGAAACCAAATGCACCTCAATCCCAGTGTCACATCATTACGAAATAGCCGAAATAGAAAAATGTAAATCAGGTCACAATTAATCCACACGGCAGCGTGAAGAAGTGATGTGATAACGCCCGGCATAGCTTCAATGTGACACGAGACATGCATTCATCACGACAAAAACACATATTTCATTGTGTTGGAAAAAAAAAAAAAGAAATGAAAACAGGTGATAGTGGGCCCCAAGTTACGGAAATAAATTGGGCCAGAAGCACTCGACTAATAATAGATGGGTCGTGCTTTTCTAGAGAAGGCTGGGGACGAAGACGGGGAAAGCATAACGCGCCTAAGAGGGGAGCCGTATTTCAGTCGCACCGCTATCGTGTAGTCATGCCGCCGCCTATTGTGAACATGGTGACTGTAACGCCGGTCAGAATTAGGATTTAGGACTGAATTGCTCGTCATACGCTGGCTTATGGGAACGTCAAATAAAGAGGGTTTCGCTTTCTCCAAGCAAAGGGTATTTTAAATTAATAAATCTATATATGAATTTCCCATGGGATGAGTCATTGGTGTTGGAAGGGATCCCGATTTAAAAGTAAACCGAAACAGCTGAGACGATTTTTTGTAGGTACCAAAAATAACTGTTGACGTTACAGATAGGGAATATTGGAACTTCGGGATATTTTTATACGATACCATAACCCATTGAGGTTGAACAGCTGATGCGATTCATAGAGATTTTGTTCTGGTTGGGTTAAATTGGATTGAGTTACGCATTTCAGCTGCTTTTTGTGAGCGAATGTATTTTGGTGTTTTCGGGTTTGGGATATTTCTTTTTTGTGCAAAAAATCCAATATCAAATATCAAAACTACAAGACAATAAACCAGATTATTGGTGGAAATTCAAGTTTAAAAAATGTTATTACCAATTAATTGATGTTTTTTATATGAACCCATAAAATACATAAAATTGGTACATAAAACTTCCCATTTCCAGAACTTTTATGTATAAACCAGTTGCTATCATGCGCAGAAATTCCATATACATCAACACGGAATTGCATCTCGCCGTTTGTATAAGAGTTAAGCACAAAAGTGTGCGAAAATTAAGGCGGTGGCAAATTAACACGCTGAAACTGGTATACAATGCAGTTCATTTTCCATTTGTGCGAATTTCGGCGTACAAATGTGTGCAAATTAAAAACGAAATACAACGATAAACTGCAAAAAAAACAGCAAAAAACACGAACCTCGCCCGAGGAAACGCGAAGCGTGGGATTTTTAATAATATGCTGCCCGCCAATATTTGAATTCTCGCATTTGCCGCGCTTTCGCCGGCCGCCATCATCGCCTGTTTTGCGGCATTCAAGCCTGACATTTTTACGACGATTTTGACCTCTAGACGCCGCCGTTCTACTGACTATCCGTCGGCTATGGATTTACCTTCACCGGATGAGTGCGCGCTTAAAATTAATTATTTTTCCCTTTTCTGTTATACATTTTGCATTTCTGTTATACAATTTCTATTACCTTTTCTACTACAAGAAAGCAAACACCCCGGCGATTGAGACAGCATACGAAACGCATCAAATACGATTGGCGCTTATCAGTTTCCGAGTATTTAATCCGACGAGATTCTGGTCGAAAGCTGGTCGGCCGGCCGGGAATATAAACAGTTATAAAGCTTGTACTACAGTCAATGAAAAATTCTAAATGATTGGCGGGATTTTGAAATTTGCCGAGTGCAAAAACGTAAAATCAGCTGACGTTAGGCGGCAGAGCGCATGGTTTGACGCCAGGCGCGCGCATTTTGCACAACTACGCACACAAAAGCGGTGCAATCGCGATGCAGTTCGGTGTGAGTGCTGAGTAGTGAGTAGTGGCCGGCTGAATGCGACGTGTAGAATGCGAAATGCACTCGCTACCGTCTTATATGTGTTTTTGTTTTGTGCAGTTCTAATTATACGACATGCAGTTGCACGACGACAGAGAGAAGAGAAAACTGTACAGTCACGCGTCGATACGGGTGGCAGCGTTTTCACTATTCCTTTATGCGTTTGTGCATTTAAATGCAATTTTTTTTTGCGGCTGCTGCTGCTAATGCGCATGGCGAAGATTGAGAGGTCCTCTAATGGATTCTGCACAGGAAATGAGGACACTTTTATGAGTAAATGTTCTAGGTAGGTGCAATGAGAGTACGAGAGCGAGAGAGAGAAAGCTAACAATGCCCGGCCGCATGGCTTCGTTTACGTGTTTTTCACACATTTTACTATGCTCGAGTATATAGAAAATGCAATTGCACTTTCCAGCTGCATGCAATTGCTACGCTTTTACGTTAGCGACGAATTTTCACTTCATGCTATTATGCAAGCATGAATTGCGCGTAAATGTGTGTAAGTTGTGCAATTTATGTTCTTAGAATGACAGTAGAACAGTTTTTTTTTTTTAAATTCAAAAACGACGTCAGTTATGTTTTACTTTAATAAAAAACTATTTTGTTAGACCTTGAATCAATTTTCGTTCTTTAATTCCGCAATTTTTGATTTTTTTCTCTCGGCAATATTAAGTTAAAAAATGATTAATAAAACTAATTTATTTAAAAAAATTGTATTTTATATTATACCAGCAGAATAGTTCAAAGTTAGGACCCTTAAC
>JANSTS010008472.1:0-21469 GCA_026546915.1 Sylvicola fuscatus | reverse complement strand
AAAAATTGTATTTTATATTATACCAGCAGAATAGTTCAAAGTTAGGACCCTTAACATGTTTTCGAAAGCAAATTGCAATTTACTCTCTTCTAACTAGGCAACTACTCTAATATAAAAAAATAAAATTATAAAAACCCTGTTGACCTTTAAAACACAAAATAAATGAGAATTTTACTGTTTCTTGGTATATTTTCCAAAATTAAGAAAAGTATGTTTTTTAACCCACACAACAGTATTGCACAAAAACGCGCAAAACCAATAAAATTTCAAGGTCAAAATCAACGAATTCAAATCAATTTCAATCGGAATAAATTATGCAAAAGCCAAAAACTCGCATGAAACATTGCACTCGCATTAAACAAGACAACATAAAAACTACATAGACGTCGCGACGGCGCATTCACTCTCCTCATTTGCCGATAAAAGTGCATAGTATTTGGGCCCGGTATACTACAAATTGATGTACACATATCGCATACTCGTAGTAGAATCGGGTAGGTAACAGCTGAGACTGTACACGCATAAGAAACCATAATTCGTGTGTATTTGCAACATCTTGCCGCACATATAGTGACGAATATTGCTCAACTTCTGTTGGGCTTTCTGCGTGCACATCGTCGCTGTGTTGCGTACGTATTCGTATGTTCTTCCGGCTGACGTCGCTGTCAGTGAAATGCGCGCGACACAATATAAATGCATCACAGCTGTCTGGCCGAATGCGTTTGCATTTTTGATGTCCTCTCCCACCACCACCACCACCAACATCTTGTTGTCTATGCAATTTATGAGGGAAATGCGGTAAAAGCTGCGTGCGGGACACGCTCAATGGCGCAATTGTCCATTGAACCATTTAATTGAATCGATAAACTGATATGGCGGCAATTGCCATCGCTAACTGACTTACCGGATTCGTTCTGTCTGAGTGTGGCCGCCGTCAACAGCTGTATAATAGGTGATGGGCTTTACTTCGATGCAATCCACTGACATAATCTTAACAGTTGGAACGTCTTATAGTTGCTTCTTCGTGTTCGACCGTTTGTTGTTCTTATTGTCTGCTGTGTTATCAATTTCACTTCAAATTAAAATTAAGCTAATTGTCAGTGCGGTGATAAATAGCTACATAGTACGAAATCGTGAAGACGCACAGGTAAATTAGCCTTAACGAGCCCTAAAACGGAAAGATAAGAAAGTAGTTAATATACAAGAAATTTGATTTTTTTTTTGAAATGCACACATTTACACCATTGCAACACAATCACGCCCTAATTGAAAATAGTACCGTTATGTTGAAAAATATTGTTTTTAACACGCAATTGACAGTTGGTAACAATTAAAAATTGATTTTTAGCGCGTAAATTTCTGTTCTTTTTTTTTTGTTGGTTGGATAATCTCGGTGTTTCAAAAGAACATTTCACGCACACACTTGCAGGTAGCCGCTGCCATATGTGCGCGTGTGATTGTTGTATTTGGTCTGTACGGGTGATTCGAAGAAATCGGCGCGTACGTTTGTATGCACGCCTGGTTGGTACGCTGTTGTGAGGCGCATGCGTCTCGCCTGTCTGCTGATTTTTCGTCTGGGAATAAGGCCCTTGTACGATTCTTATTAAATTCAACTTAAACAATTCCAATTTCTTATTCCTTCTCAGTAAAATCACACAAAAATTGAACACAAAATTGTTTTTGTTTTTTTTTTCTCAGAAAAAAAAAATTTATTAATGAAAATAAACACAAATTTACCGATTAATAACGCCTCGATATTGATTCAAATGGATTGATTTGCACTTAAGAACTCACTAACTAGCTTCTCACTGAGCTGTATTTATTTTTTCTATGTTTTATTTGTTGTTATGTACCAATTAAATGCACAATTTACGATGAATTACACAAAACACGCGTGGTTCACTCACTATGCACTTCCAAACTTGACAGCCTTCATCTGATATCTGAGCAAGTGGCGACTCAATTCATACCAACTGAGCGGCAAAACGCCATAATTTTCCGAATTGCCTGAGCTAGCCGCGCGCACACACGCCTAGCGTCACTCACACATGGACGGCGCCCGCACACACACACAGCGGCGTCGGCTGCCGACTCGTTGCGTGTGAAACTGGCGGGAAACAGCTGAGGCACTGCAGATGTTATCCACTCAGATGTGGAGCGCGTCAGTGTGTGCCAGCCAAATTGCGCCAGGACGCTGGTGTGAGTGCGGTGCCGACTATCTTCTGGCAATAGTTGTATTGCTACGCGCCTTTTTCATGTGAAAAACACGTTTGCACCAGCCATCCACAAACAAATGTTTTTAGTTTTTTTTGTTGTAAATATTTTTATGCACCTTAATGTTTATTTAATTGATTTTTAACTGTTTTAGCGGCTCAGCTGATTTGATTCATTGTTATCCGTGGTCTGGATGATGGAGGTGGCTGGAAAATGAATTTTGTCGGCGGCACTACATCTGTCTCGCACTTTTTTCGTTCAGATGTGTATTGTTCTTTCGGCGCAATGTATTGAGATGGTATTGTTAGTTGTTACCCAGTCGAGTGTGGGATTGAAGCTCACTGAGTGACACTGGCATTACGTCTTTTCGAAGATCGGCTTTTGTGGCTTGAATATTTAGATACGCCAACTGAATTGACGCGTCGATGAAATCTCTAAATGTGGTTTGAGTTTATGATGGACAGTAATTGCCTACAAATTGCCTCTAGCGCCATCTGGTAAATATTTCTAGGTGGTTTGGACGGTTATCTGAAACTCAATATGGCGTACAGCCTCTAACATTTGTCCTACAGTCATTTTACTAAAGGAACACAACAAAAAAACACTTTTAATTATGAAAACTTTAATTTGTCTGTACAATGGCTCTGAGGGCAGAATTGCTGGAGCTGATGCTTGCTGGAAGTCAAAGACAATACCATCAAACGTCAAAATAACATTAATTGGGTGATGTTTTCAGGGGCCAGGTGGATTGCACTCTGAACATTCGTCGGGCGGAAATTGCACCGCCTCCCTCAGCAATTTTTTCCAATCTCTTGGTAGCGTTGCAGCCCCACGCAAATCATTCAACAAAAGGCTATTGAAGGTTTTGTATTTTCCTGCGATGGAACGTGGCGGAATCAGCGCTTGGTCGAATTTGCCGCAGAAACCAACAGCGTTAACGTAAATAGAACACAAATCCACCCAGAAATCACTTGAAGCATCTGATGATCCTAGGTGGCGAACCTTCGCCAAGTGCCCATTAACGTCTTCAATGGTAGCCACCCAATATTCACAAAGTCCCCGCTGCGTTCGGTTGACATTGTTTGCGCGGTCTGTGTGCTGAACTTCGATTTTAAGACCGATGCAGATATCGCGCCATTTCTGGTGCCTCACACAAGTCGATTTTGATTTGTCCATGATTTGCACAAGTTTAGAGAGTTTCGTTGTTCTTACAATTTTCAATAGACTACATAAACTAATACAAGGGCGATCAGCTGAGCGGCCATTTTTTTATTTAAGCCCATTGCGCATCAAGTGACATTCGAATATTACATGCAAGCATGTTTCGAACATGGCTGTCAGAAATTTTAATGCGATTTTTTAAATGTTGGTGGCATTGATTTTTTAACTATTACATTTTTCATTTAACTAAAGAAACATTAAAAAATCAAATTTTTGTACATCATGATAATAAATTATTGTATTTTATTTTTGGAATAACAAAAATCAAAAGAAAGACAAAAAACATTTCCTGCAGCTAGATATTTCCTAATGAATTGATAAATCGATAGAGATTCTGATCTGGAGTGGAAGACTCGGTCCACTTCTAATCAATTTCGTAAGTGTATGCTCATTCTATTTTTTTTATCACGTGAACCCCTTTTGACAGTTTAAAAGCACCTTAAGGTAAGTGAAGAAATATTCTTTCCATAATTTTTCTTTCCGCGTATTTGAATGATATAAACTCATTTTACGGTGAAAATGCAGGGTGACCTAACATTTATTTGATTGATCCTTAATAGAAGTTTTTGTAATCAAAACTACACTGAAAATAATTTTTCCTTAAAATATAATTTTTTAATATTATTTTTTTAAAATTATTACAAACCCTTCAAGGTCTCTCAATGGTAGTACTGAAAATATGATTTCTTAGTAAACGTCTTTAATTATATATAAATAGATACTTTATTTGTGACTTATAAGAATTATGAAAAATGTAAACCGCTGCTTCTATCATCTACAAAATGCTTATTGAGAAAATTTGGTTGTTTTTCCATTTTCCCCAAGAATTAAAAAAACAACAAAATTATTTACACTAATTAAAACAGAAAAAAAATACTCAAATTTAGGTTTTACAAGCTATTATTTATGGCAAAATATTTCAATTCTACAAAATTGTGACTTAAAGTTACGACGCGATCTTATGCTGGCAACATAATCGCTGAAGATTGCTCAATAATGTTTGTTTGTACTCGCAATAACGTTATTCATATATAATATATTTATAATGGATTTTCTGAGTTAGACTTTGAAAGAATTCATGAATTGAAGTGAACAGTATCTCTAATCCCTGATAAATGGAGGCAAATGGGTCCTTTTGATTCATATCCTTACAAACTGTCCAATCGCGAATCGCATTTATGTCCAAAACTTACAATTAATTTACATTGTATTCACCTAAATCTCAATTCATTTTAATATTATAATTTTCTTGTGGTCAAGGTCATGTCATCCAGATTGGGACAGCTGACAACTGACACAACGAATGAGTAAAAACAAAAAGTGTTACGATTGTGTTCAGTCAATAAAATTTATAATTACAATAATTAACTAAATGAAGAGGAGTTTCATAGGCCAGCACCAGCACTATAAGTATTTGACATTGCCAGGCTTGTTGGGGCGAGAATTGGGATTGGCCTTGTACTTCAACTGCTGAATGAGTTCGTATATTTTGAGGGCCGGTCCAACGCGAATATTCAGGCCCTCCATCATTTCGTCCTTGGTGATTTGCAGCATTGCCTTGCCGTCGATTTTCTTCTGTCCAAACGTCTCAGTGTAGGCACCCCACTCGTTGACGCGCAAAAACACCGCCACATCGTAGATGTTCCATGTCTCTGGACACAATTTGCCAGCACAATCGCCGGCGCTGTTTGTCGGATCGATCAGTCTCGGAATATATTTGCCGCTGGTGGCTGGTGCTTGCTGGAAAACAAAAACACACAAAATTACACCAACTGGACATAAATCCTCCAAGGTGGAACTTACATTGATATAACTAGTGGCCTTTCGCTCATGCGGCGGAGCTGGAGTCGGGGAGTTGGATGACGTTTGCAACGTTGTCGATGGTGTACGTGGCATTGCACGTTCATTGGTGGGCTCTGGGGTAATGGTGAGCGGCGTCGATTGGCCAGATCGACTGTACATGTCTTCCGACTCATTGTCGTTATCATCCTGCGGCAGCTCATGCAGCTGAACGGGCGTAAAGCTGGCGGTTTTCTTGCTAAGTGATGTCGGTCGACCAAGATTCGTTTTGGGTGTGCCGTCCTTCTTCAGCTTTCGCTTCTTTCGCTTGTAAACGGGCTTCTTTTTGGTGCGCTCCGGACAACCGTCTGTCGGATTTTGCAGTGCATGACCCACTAGCACACACCAACCGATGGGAAAGATGTCAGGCGACTCACAGTCCAGCCACTGATCGAATTCGTCATTCCAGCCGTCAAAATGCACGCGCAGCAGTCGGCCGACAACAAGTGCCACTGTGGCAACACACACCAAACTTGGGTCCATTAGGTCACAGCATTCGACGCGCATGCCAACCTCAAAGCCATGCCGTGGCACATCACGCTGGAACAATTTTTGCGGCGCTGCCGTAGCATTGATGTCCTTCAAATAGGTCTCCCAGCAGAAGTTCTTCTCGTCTTGTCCACATGGTGGGTTCAACTCAATGTTGTGCTCGTCACAGAAGCCCACTGGGAATATGCAAGTAGACTTTTCATGGTAGCAGAACCAATTTGTGGTTGTGTCCTCGGAAGCGTAACTGTCAATTCGTATCATAATGTATCCGAATTTAAGGACAGCCATCACTGTGGCGGCACAGATTCTTGACAGATTTAGCGGGTCGATGGCCTCCAATTTCATACCGACCCGGAATCCAGCGCCCGGCTTAACCTTGGCATAATCTTCCAATCTGTAGCTTAGCTTGAACAAATCTATTGTGGTGTCACATTTGTAGTGTCGGATGGGGCTTTCTAGAATAACAAATCAAGATAAGGATGTGATGGCAATGGATTGACCAAAAGTACAAACCTTCCATTCGCTGTAGATATTCTGTAGGCGCCGATAAATTGTGTCCAACCATTTTGGACCAACCCACCGGATGAATTAGCTGTGAATCCTCATGACACCAAAATCCGTTGTCATCCGGTGAACTGTCATAGTATCGGACGTACAATCGCTTGCCCACAATGTTGGCGATAGTGGCAACGCGCATTTTCGAGATACACAACTTGTCCACCAACTCCAATATCATACCGGGCCGGAAGCGCGACTGCATGCTCTCATCAATGCGACTATAAAACTTTGACGGCAACGTTCTCGCGCCAGACAGCCGCTGCACCAGAAACTTCTTCCAATCAATGTATTTGTTGACAATTGTGCGCGGCGGAATAAGCGGCTTGCCGCGCTGAGCACACCAACCCACCGGATGCACCTCCGACGAACACAAATTAATCCAGAAATCACGTGAATCATCAGTGAATCCTTCGTAGCGGATTTTTGCCTTGTATCCATAAATCTTGACGATGGCGGCCACCCAAAAGGAATGCGGCCCCAGCTGCGTGGGACTGACATTGTTCTCGACGTCCGTATTCTCCACTTCCACCTTGAGGCCGACACAAATGTTGCGCCAAGTGTCATAGCCGGGTGTGTGCTTGAAACAGGTGACTGGCGCGGCCGTGAAATTGTGATCGTCCATGATCGTCTCCCAATTGAAGCTGGTGTAGTACTTCTTTTTGTCTTTGCGTCTAACGCTGACGATTTTCTCTTGCGACGACGGCGATTCAGGCCTGTCCAGTTGGGGTAGGTCACCCTGTGGCAGCAGATCCTTAAACAGCACATGGCCGTCCTCCTCTTTAATGCCGGGCGCCAATTTAAACTCATAGCCTAACAGTTGCGGATCCATGGGCTGCATGTCGCTACTGTCAAGCTCACCCTCGATATCACAGCTGCTGTCCAGTAGATCACGTGTGCCGCGATAGCGGGACGATGGCGACGGTGATGACACGGTGACTTTGGCGAATGCATTGCGCGCACACGACATGCTGCAATAGCGACGCTCTTTCGTGTAGAACGAATGCTTCACACCTATCGCACCACAACGTTGGCAGACGGCTGCAATTGAGAGGTTCGTTATTGCGACTGCATTGTTTTTTTTAGACAGCTAATTAACACTAAATATTTACATAATTAGGCAGGCAAACACGCACACGCAACAACCGAGGCGACATATCACAACATTACATACAGTAAATAAGAAGCGGTTATAGTGGAGCGGATTTAAAGCGTCAGGATCAACGATTTTGGGGATTCTTTCGGGATTCTGGGATGATTTAGTATTAGTATTTGATGGAACCAAGTGTTTGTGTTGTTTTGTGATGTGTTTTTGTGTAATATTGAAGAAAAATAAAACAATATTTAACGATTATATTATTACAATAACCTTGACAAACTTATTTGCATGAACAAAATTTCAAGTAAAAATCATAATTTGTCCATATAAAACGCAACCGGATCCCAATAATTGGACAACTAATTATTGTAGATAAATGCCAATCAAAAAAGAAAAACAAGAAAAAAGAATAAGATAAGTATAAGACAAATGAGAATGTTAAAAAAATAATTAAAAAATAAAAGTCGTTTAATCAACCAAATCAAACTGAAAATAGAACTGAATGAACCTACCCATGCCATCTCTTTGGATTGGAATGACAGAAGGATCTTGACAGGGCTGATAAGCGATCGGCGTTTTAAGTACCAAACCAGGACGTTCAATGGGCTTAATCTTTTTGCTGGTCGGCGGCAGCACTTGCCGCATCGGAAAATCCAGTTGACTGTTATCCATGTCGCTGCAGCTGAGCGGCTCCTGTTCATAAAACTCAACACCGCCATCCACGACAATGCCGCCGCCACCGCCACCGCCATCACCCATCATGCTGGCGCGCATCACGTACTTCTGTTCGTCACCATCAATGCTGGACGAATGCTGTTGATTACTGTTGTCCTCGGCATCCTGGTCGTACATGTCGTCGACCATCTCGTCCGTCTTGATCATATGCGGCTCCAGCAGCTCCTCGTCATCATCGGACACCTGCAGCATGTACGACTGATTGTCGACAACGCCGTGCATGTCATTGGACAGTTCCTGACTCAGCACATACGGACTGGCCAGTAAATACTGGGTTTGTAGATTGCCGGCGCCACCGCCGCCGGTGTTGCCGGCCATATTGAACATGTCGGCGGCTGTGGACGGCATTTGCATGGAGCCGGTGGGCAGGCAGACGGCTGATCCGTTCTGGTAATCGCCGATGTATCCCATTATTTGATTGACGTCCTGCGGGATAGTGGGATTTGTTTTTCATAGTTTTTGGTTTTAATTTTATCTAGGGATGAGACGCTTTTGTGTAGATAATTGGCTGTGTCTGCCCGCCGGAAGCAAAGTATTGTGTGGTTAGGAACCTTCTAACTGCTTCCGACTGTTTACAAAGTGTGACCACCAAAAGATCACCAACCAAAAATCGTTCAGACAAAAACGAAAACTCTTACAGTATTTAGGTGAGGGATTTGGGATATTTACAAACAAAATAAAAAATTGTATTTAAAGACGTACCATTGTGCTGGGCGGCGTGCTGTCGTCCATCATGGACATTCCAATTTGGGCGGTGGGTACGTGATAAAAGGCGGCATTGTCCTCAATAATCATCGAGCGGTCCGGCGCAAATTGGCCCATCCAGACCATGTTCGTGTTAAAGTCAGTCTGATTCATTCCGACCGACCTTACAGATTTTTGGGTTTTGTGTAGTGTGTAGTTGGTTTGTGTATCAGATGGTATTTGGGGAGAGGCTGTCACCAACCCCCGAACAACAAGAAACAAGTGGTTCACGCGATTCGTTTGGGACGGGGAATTATGTTATACATTATTCAAGAGTGGATTCGTATGTTATTTTGGCACGTGCTAGCAGCTCCTTTGTTTTGGCCGAATTGTTCTTTCTTTTTTTTTTATCCAATAAAACACAAAAAATCAATAAATCGTCGCATGTAGTGTCAGTAAATGTGTGTGGAAGATGCGTTACTCATGACCAGAGGTGGGTAAGGGTTTGGCAGGAGGTGTGGATAGTTTTGCGGGTCTATTTTGAGTTGAGTTGGATGGGATTATGCAGATTAATAAAATATTGTGCAATTTATAGCCAAAGTATAGTAAATGTCAGTGCAGGAAATTCAATGGTGGCCGTCTCAAAGGAGACAGGTGCAATAATTAGTCAGCTGCACCGACAATTACCATAAATAAAGTCATTTAAGTGAAATAGAGAGTTAATGCAGTTCAGTCTACCTCTTCATAGGCCAATATGAACAAGGTTCCGTTCAATCAATGCTTCGGGGCGCCACAATTGGTTAGATTCAACAACAAAAAAGAATTGCAATAAAAAGTTTAGTAAATCAATTACAACGAAAATGCATGTTTAATTGCAGTTTCCACGTCGTTACAACTTCTGCAGACAAAGCATTGTTTTGTCTTAACGACGACCAAATGCCGAGTCCACACAATTAATTTGTATGCACGCGTTCAATACCAAAAAGGAAAACAACAAAAAATTGAAGCTGGCCACAGACAATTCCTCTGATTGGCTTGCACATTGAATAGCAGGCCACCCCAATTCTGGGCGCGTGTATTCACTAACTAGCTTAATTATGAATGCAGAAAACAATGTTAAAACACTTTTTTTCTCGGTTTTCGAAACGAGCAAATTCAGTTTAAAGACACCAATCTTTGGTGGTGTGCAATTATGGCGGCGCTTCGCATTGGTGTTAGTGCATTTATGCCGTATTTACAATACATACGCGGTTATACACATTTGTGGCTGGCTGAACAGACTGTTCCCATCACAAAACAACTTTTCAAAATTAGCTAAAATTTAACTTAATCCAGGCAATGCTGTACACCTACCGGTAAATTCCATTCCAGAATCCAACAATCACACTTTGACAAATACTTTGAGATTACGCGACGCTTTCTTTGTTGCGGCAATTATTCAAAAAACGCAGGACGACATTGCTGCCTTCAATGTTCACACTTTTGTAATTCCGAAATCGTTTAATATAAAAAAAAACATATATGAGCGTTGTGACCTTGCATGGATATGCGTGCGAGCGGGACCAAGACGATATATCGATTTTACATATAACTGTCAGCTTGTGGTGAGTTCGAGAATTTTGTGAAGAAAAGTGTTGCCAGAAGGGAGTTTTGAATTTATTTTTCCTTTTTTTAAATGTTATAGAAAGAAATTTTCTTTTTTTTAATAAAATAGATTTAATTTTTTTTTGGCCTAACATTTGGCTTGGTATTTAATTAAGCATCAAATGACGTTTGCTTATTTTCACCACACTCATTAAGTCATACATTTGTTAAAATTGGTTTGGGCTTAAGTACGCCCCTCATTTACACCTCATAAAATTCCGTTAAATATTGTGCATTTGACTTTGACTCTGATAAGGAATTAAGATCCTTTCTGAATTTTAAGTCTTTAGCAACTATTGAGACACCAGAAGCAAGAGATCCTAACCCCCAACTGTCAACTTCAATTTCAATAAATCTTAAGAATTCCTAAAACAAAGCATATCAGAACCGTAATTCCCATAATCTCATAGAAAATCATGTTTATTAAATAATATTTTGGTACATAATGATTCAATTAAATTATTTAGAAGAAAATGCTGATTTAATAGTTTCCAGCTCACTAGCATATGGAAAATTAGCAGGAACCTTCTCCATTGCAGTCTCAAAAATGCTTGGATAAGCCTCTCCCATCGACTTCAGCGTGTCTATTTAAAGAAAAATAACTGTGATTCAACATTAACCAAAAAACCAACCAACTTACCGAGAACTGTATTACGGAATCCAATTTCTGGGTCATCCAAATGCAACAGCAATTTACTTAAAATCTGTTGAACAATTGACTCCCAGGAAGCTACCTCATCCTCGCTGGTCTTCTTTAATTTTATAAACCGAATATTGTGAGCACAAATCCTCCGGATTTCAGCACTAGGATCGTTGAGGCGTCCCAGCATCGCAACGCTTAACAGCTTCAGCTCGTCGTAAGCTATTGGACCACAACATTTCAGGCACTTAACAGCATAGGCACGCGTCGCCACTGCATTATCATCCAGCAGCGCGATTATTTGTACAATTATTCCAGGAATTATGTGGACAGCCGCATCTGGAGCGCCCTGCGTCATTGAGCAAATAACAGCAGTGGCCATGGTGCGTACGCCTTCGGCGGCACGTCCCGCTTGCCACACCAGTCGATCTAGGACGACTTCATTGAGAAATGTGCGCAGTTCGTCGGCACAGTCACCACCCATGGTGGCTGTCCAGCTGAGCATTGCCACTGATATGGCACTCAGTAATTTTACAACTCCGTCTGGTTCGGCGTTGTTAAGGGCTTCTTTTAGGGATGAGGTCAATGGTGCTAGATATGGCTTCCTGAATCCAGCGTAACAGACCAATCCATGAAGCAGGCAAATTGGTGCAGCGTTTTCTGTGTTTGAGGCATCAAGTCCTTCAATCGATTTTAATGCATCCGTAAAGTAGTTTTCATGGAATGACTTCATTTTCTTCTCATTGGAAGCTAAACGTTTAAACAGATTCACCGTTTTCTCTGACACCCCACTGCCCTCGATTGACAAAGCTTTGATCTTCATCAAAATCGTGTACAGATTTGTGCAAACGGTGTCATTGTTTTTGAGCGTCATACTCTCCAGGGCTTCAATCAATGAGTTTTCAGTGACTTCCAGATGCAATTCAATCAATAGTTCAGTGAGATTTAGTAGTTCTAGCTGAAAGATTTCATCTTTTTGGTGACAGAATTCAGGCTCTGTGATGATGCGAACAACGCGTTCGTAGTCCTTTCGCTTAATATCACTGGCACCACGAAACAACGCTGTAAAACTCTTAACACTACCCACAGTTGGATTCTTTGTCAGTTCTTCCAATCCGTGATCAATCCAGGAATGATATTCCAACAGAACCCCCAGTAGACCAGCCAAATTAACAGCTTCCTGCGCCACTTTCCGGTCAGGATCTTCACAGCTGATGCTCAGTACTGGGCAGATTTCAATGAACTTTGCTGTGAGAGCCCGCTCAGCGTGCAAGGCCACTTGCCACATTAGGCGGACGGCGTGCAGTCGAACCTCCTCTTTCCAATCCTGCATCTCGTGCAGAACAAGTGAGATCATGCGCAGGCTGCGCTGCATAATGGCGCGACAGCCCAATGTTGGACGGTGAATTGATGACGGATAATTTCTCGGTGGATCGTCAATAAGCTCCTTCTGGCTCAATTCCTCTTCATTCTCCCTGTAGTACTGCTCACCGCATTGAACAAACAATTCATTGACTTCTTCGCGTGTTTCCAGCAAGTCATCTTTAAGGCTGTAAGGGAACTTGTTAGATGAATCCAATTGGATTGAAGCAATCAACATACCAACAAAGAACCAATGGCAAAATCCGTTCAAACAGCGAATATCTGTCTTTAAGGTCCATCAGCAGGCGGCAGCCAACCCTTCCACAAGCCAGCCGCACGAGTGGCATGCTGTCCATTAGTAGTGGCGAAATTTCTACAATAATCTTAACGACGACATCATGATTCGTGGTAATGTGAAGCAAAACGACACCTAAAAAAAGATTTCAATAAAACTTCCATGCGGAACTCAACGCCAACTTGCCTAATGTCTCGACAGCGGCGACCCTGTTCGGAGATTGGCGGTGCTTCAACATTGAAGCCAGAGGATTTACCAGCGCTTCAGCTCTATAATGGAAACTGGGCGTCGCCACGGCCAAAACGCCTATAACTTCACAACAGGCGCGCTGAATCTCTGGAAACGTGTCCATCAAACATTTCACCAGAATATCGATGATGTCATTGTACATCTTTAAAAGGTGATCATTTGACGAATCGCCATTGCAGTCGTACTTCTTGACAATCTCCAAAAGCTGTCGAACCAACAACAATCGCAATTCCTCGCTCTCTTCGATGGTCTCCTTGCGGCCAATACGCTTGGCGATTGTGGGAACAATGTAGTTCAGGTAAAACTCACTGGCTGGCAGCAGGTCCAGCATGGCACTTATCACCTCGGTGGCTAGGACACGAATACTCTCATACCTGTCGCCGTACAGTTGCAGCAAGTGGAGATGAATGGCTTCGAAGATGTCAATCACTTTACAAGTTGTCCATTTGTTTTCTTTAAAGCCGCCCAGCAGGTCTTTGAGGGCATTCTGTTTGGACGATCTGTCATTTTCTGTTTGCAATTTTTTCGACAATTGTTCCATGTCCAATTGGATGTCGCCGTTAGCTTCTTCTCCCATTGTTTGGCAGGATTTTCACGCGCTTTTCGCTCCAGAACTAACGACAAATTGATGTTCGCGATGAACAAAACTTCTAGAAACTTTCCGGCTTGGTTACTGCAATCGCCGTCGCCTTTACAAATTTAATTGATAAAACAGCTTTCTTGAGTTTCCTTTTTACTGTTTACAGCTACTTTCGATTTCAGCGCGCCTTCAGTTATGTTTTCTATTGTTTCACACGCACGTGCGTTCAAAATTATGTAGTTTGATCGATAGACACATATATATTGTACAGGTTTATTGACAGCTACATATTTTTGGCGGGAAATCTATTGTTTACCTATTGTTTTGTTGCTTTATCACCTGTAACATTCAATTAAAATGTTGTTTTTCTCTTTAAATTAAATATATTTATTCCGAATAATTGCATTTACGACAAACTACATCTAATAATGCCACTTTTCTGCTTTAAATGTACCACAATCTTAGGCCCCTTGCAAAAAAACTTGCCGGTGCGAAATACTGAATTCTTGACATAGGTGTCATCACACTTCTTCGTCAGCTGGCGTCCCTGTGTCGACACCGGTTCCGTTCGTTCAGCAATCATTATTTTAAAGTAACTCAAAATGCCGCTAACCGGCTTATCCACCTTGTTCATGGTCACCAGCACATGGTCCTCGTAGAACTTCTCGTCCATCTTGATGGTGCCCATGAAGAACGGCGTCGACAACTTGATATGCTCAAAGTGGTGGCAATTCCAAATCTGTTCGGTACAGAACGGATTCAGCAGACTGTCAATGTCATATCGTATCAGTTCGCCATTGACAATCTCACTGACATACATTATCCAATTGGAGTGCACCAATTCACCCCACAACTGAATCTGCCTGGGGATTTGTATGGCATTCGGATGGACTTTGTATTCCGTGCAAACTGTGGTGTCGACATGGCCCATTGGATGCAGCGGGTAGATGATTGTCATGTCGAATGTCAGATCGTTGATTTGTTCACTGCGGGAACGGAACTCGATACAGTCCATGTCCATGCAGTTGAGACGGGCAAGGAGTTTTATAAAATTCTTGATGGCTGATGAACAGACAAGGCGTTTGATGATCTTTTCTTTGAGTAAAATTAAGCCTACGTAAGGGAATGGTGACATGTCCAAAACGACATCTAGTGGACTGCATTTGGCTGAGTTGCGCTTTTTAATCAGCTGCATGGTTTCGTATTCGAGGGCGTTCAGGTACTGAGCGTCATTTAGGAACTTTACAATGGTCTCATCCGTTTGCAGGCAATTATGATTCCAATACGTTTTTTCGCCTTTCTTTCTAAGCACCAGCACCCCATTCTCGTGCTCTGGTATTGTCATTTCTTTGCCTATGTACACTGGCACACGCTGATTGAGACGATAAATTGTCTGATCCCACGTGGTGCTGCGATATGTCTTCAATGTGATGTTGGCGTCCAATTTGTACTCAAACCACGTGACAAATCCATCGAGGAAGCCATTTTCAGTGGCCCGAAAGCGAATCTTCTCCTTTAACTCAAGCGGCTTCATCTCCTGGAAGCTGTATTCGTTGTATATTTGGGCATTTGTGATCCAGTGAAAGTCTTTAATCTGTTCGACGTTGCCCATATCCCATGGTTCCAAGAATTGCGATGTCACCGGCACGTCTTTGGTATAAAATGTCTCGTAAAAGTTCTCATTTGTCACGACACTTTGGCTGCTAAGCGTCGGCGATTGAAATCCAGCGATATACATCTGCACCTCACACGGAATTACCTTGCCATCAGGCTCCAGCAGGTTTTTCTTGGCATGACGCAATGCTTCCAAAACCTCCTCGCGTATGACGCCACTCTCGATAATTTCGCTGACAATTAGCTTAACTTTGCCGCCCAACATCTCCTCCGTCAGATCCTTGGCCTCCTTGTTTATCACCACAATGTCGTCGTGGCTATTGCGCTCAAACACTTCGCGTGCAATGGACGTCATCAGCTGGGATTTGTGGCTGGCGATGGTTCGTTTGGCGTGTGCTTCTCTGGCATAAATTGGATAGAGTCCAGCGGCCGTGTCGATGCTGAGCACCGTGTCGTAACCATTTTCGACGGCATCAGTGATGGCCTTCTGGTAGCCGGCGTTGCGCGTTCTGTTGTTCAGCAGGCGATAGTAACTGCGGTCGAGCGCCACATTTTTTGTCTCCTCTAGATTTTGATATGCATCCAAGTGATTAGGATTGTTGATAAGAATGTGCTCGAAGCATTTTATCGCAGTCTCATAGTTTCCGAAACTGGAATGAAAAAGGAAACAGGTAAACCATTGGAATAGAGTTTGTGCACAATTTTTGTTTATTAATTATGATTATGAATGTGGTTATTTACAGGACAACACGTTCAGGACACTGCAAAGATGACTCAACAATGAATTTGTTATGCTTCAAATGGTCCAGCCAACCGTTGATGGCCGCCTCGACGTCGCCAGACACCAGCGACTGTGGACAGCTCATGGAGAACACGACGCTGCCACGATAACATGCCTTGTACACAATTAACGGAATGTCCTGGAGGCAATTGTCGTCAGACACCTGCGGATCGTAGTAGTAGACAACTGGATAGCCAACAATCAATCCAAAGATTGTCGGAACACAATCGGTCGCCTCCACATTGCACACAGACGCGTTCGCTTGTATTTGTTCCGCCAATTTGTTGGCTATCTGCCCAACCGCATTCTCCTTGGCATATTTGATCACTCTCGGTGAGGACAGACTCTTAGTGACATCAATAAAGACGGTGCTAGCGATTGCATTGAATTGATGTCGATTCACGATGCAAATGTCTTCGTCGACACGAACTAGACCAATCACAGATTCCGATACCACATTTAGCTCGGCCAAATCGCCAAGAATGCGCTTGACTTGTTTCACATCCACTCTGGGGCCAATGTCCCACAGGAATCCACGTTTCACGCCACTGATGACCAATGCAATTTGCAGGGCTATTTGCTGGGTGAATTTGCGGGATGATTTCAAATCACGATGGAGGATTTGCTCAATGATTTCAATGTGTTTCATGTTTGTTATTGTTTTTGTTTTTTTTTGGACGGATGGGGTGGATCAGCTCACCTTTGGAACGGGGCGCCACTATGCAATTCGTTGTTTAGCGCTATTGATAGCTTAATGTTGGAATTGGTGTCGTCGCGTTGACTTAGGAACACTTTACCAATTACCTCGGCGAACAAGTCTGGTTGATCTTGAAACACTTTGGTCACAACAGTATTCAGTTTCTTGTTATCTTTTTGTTTCAGGCAGTCTTCAATGGTGGCAAAATAACTGGTTTTTGTATCTTCTGTCATTCTTCTAAGCGGTTTGTTACTAATTAGACCATTTGGCGGCAAGACGACACGTTAATTATCGGCAATAACATAACTTAATTACGACGTAATATTCGTCCCAATGGCAGGATCGTGCTGAGGAATGTGTTAACTTTGACGCGACAAATAATGCGAGGCAGTTACCTGCCGCTGTTTAATTAAACTAACGAGTGTCGGCGATTTCTTGCGTCTTATCTTTGTTGTGTCAATTAATGCGCGAATAAATGTAGAAAACAGTTCCTATCACAAAATCAATGATCTTACTGATTTCTGCAAAATATATAAGATGTTTTTGAATTCACCATACCTTAAGTATTTTCACCACAACCGCCAGTGACAGATCAGTCATATTTTATATATTATATGGTTTTATTGAAACGTCACTTCACACTTGTCACTTCAACGAACAATAAAATAGTGTGAAGTCGTTTTGTTTACGATGTTTTAAGAAAATACTTTCCTTTATTAACATTCAAATAAATATTACATAATTAAAGTGATAAAATACAAAAAATCTATTAAAAATGGGGCAGAAACGGAAAAATATGGAAGACGAAATGTCTAGGTAAAAAAAAAGCCCAACTCTTACCCAATCGAATTTTAACCTAAAAACAAAACGTAAATAATTGTTTTTTTTTTCAGATTTGAGGCTGAAATCTCCAATGTCAACATGTTTGTACCATCGCAAGTGCGTCCCATAATCGGCTCAAACACTTACAACCAGGTACAGCAGAAGTTAAATGAAGCTCCAGTGCCACAGCCATCTCATCCGCCGCAACAGCCCTACATACCCCAATACATACCGCCGCAAGTGGAGCTGCCGGAGAAGTCCTACAACACTGAGCCGACGCCTGTAGTGTTGAGCAGTGCTCCAAAGCTGTATGGAAATCGGCCAAGTGTGGGAGCCCAAATTGAGCTGCCACACTTTGACACAAGCAACGTTAGTCGCTACACCCAATTTCCTTGATTGTTGTAGATAATAACGTTTTCTTTCCTTACAGATTGACATTAACTCAATTCAATTTGATGTGACCCAAAAGCTGAAAAAGCTTAAGGCTGAAAAAAGTGGTCCGAATCCAATAGCTGAAGCCGCTATTCAAGCGGCCAAGGCGTCTTCGGCGCTGCAAAATTTCCAGATAAATGAACGTCGAAAACGAGACAAGAAGACAGTGCGCGCCGCCGGCGGTTCAGTCTGGGAGGATCCGTCACTGGCTGACTGGCCCGACGATGACTTCCGCATATTCTGCGGTGATCTCGGCAACGATGTAAACGACGAGCTGCTGACGCGCACCTTTAACAAATTCGCGTCCTTTCAGCGCGCCAAAGTCATCCGAGACAAGCGCACCGGCAAAAGCAAAGGATTTGGATTTGTCAGCTTCAAGGAGCCGCAAGATTTTATACGGGCAATGAAAGAGATGGATGGTGAGTAGTAGTTCATTTATTATCTGCGGAAGTTCATTTAAAATTCATCTTCCCAATGGACCCCAACCGTTTGACATTAGTAGCGACGTCATACCGCCCGTCGACGCAATTGTGTTGCTGCTTGGTGGCGGCTTGGCGTCGTTGACGGTGGCCCGTTTCATTTGGGCCAGTCGCTGGTCCTGCGGCCGGATGGGCGCCTTCAGGTACAGCTGTGAGTACGGCATGCCGGATGCGCCCCATCCTTTAGTTATGAAGAGATCACGTTTGTTGACGATGTGCATTGTTGAGACAGCCTGCATGATTACAGCCAGAATGGCCGCGATGATAATCAGACATGTGTTCTGTACAATTAGAGTAAATGGAGAGAAGTCGCAAGGTTATTTTGATTAAGGCATTTAATAAAATCGCAATTATATTCTAATCTCGCCTGCAGGCAGGGAATGGATTAAGTCACTCACGGATTTATATTTAATCTAAGTTCTGGCAAGATTTATTGAGTTGTTGATGTCCAGAAAGAAAACTAAATTTGGATTTTGGTGTCACTGTGCGCATCTTAGGAAGGTTCCCGCCACTTCAAGACCTACATTGTTGTCGCTGCGCATTTAAGCGCCTCCCCAGTCACTTTTCAACAAATAATTGACATTATCAACGCTCCCAAAAGTCTTGTTATTCACAACAACGCGATCTTATTAACGCCAAGACGAGTGTCACTAAAAATAGGCGAGGAATTTTACAAATATAAAAATACTGGGCAACAATTGATAACGGCGGAACGCGTCGCCACTCGCCATCTCTCACCACGTGCAACCAATGTGATATTGCGGCTTTGTCATCAACATCGACTTGAATCCGTGACACGACAAACGTATTGGCGCGATATATCCGTTATCTGTGCGGCCTCCCGCTTTCAGTTTGTTTTCATTCCAAACCAATTTTTATATTGTTGTTGTTATGATTTAAGATTGTTGTCACACGGTTCTAGACAGATTTTTTGTTGCTGATTTTTCATGTCTGGGTCGCACTGACAAACACTTTGGCACATTAATCGCCCCAATTCAGCTGATTGGCTCCTTATTACTAATTGAATGCAATTGTCGTCTCGATATCTCATTGGCCCCAATAATGGGCGTGGCTTGTTTGTAGGGAACTCAAGCGATGGACATTTAGTTATAAGTCATCAGGCGACTCGAGAAGCGAGCTAAGAAACAAGATTAAAGATGTTTTTATTTTTCTGTTGGTGGGGTAAACAACGTTCTAATCATAAGATTACTTAACAAAATCACCCAAAAATTGATGATTAGTTGTTAGAATTGCTAGAATTTAGATGAATTCAGAAAAAAAATGATAAGAATGCTAACGTCATCAAAGATGAGACTTGGTTGGTTCCTAATTACGGATTTTGCAGCTCGATTAAATGGTCATCGCATGGTCATGACAACTAAACGGTTTTTTCAAATTGAATTTGAAGGAAAATTGAAGGGATTTTTGACATTTTGAGGCAATGAGAGACTGATAATTAAGGATTTAAGGACTTTTTGACGGATTCATTCAGGAAAATCTACTTACTCCCAAAAACTGAGTTGTTTAGCTTTTTTGAAAATAAAAAATGTATTTTTGGGCAGTTTTTAACTGATCTTTTGAATCCTCCCAATTTTGGTATCTTTTTTCAATTGGGAAATTTTGTTTTAAACTCAAAAACTACTCATTTTATTCACATTTATCCCAAAATTCCCACCAATTAATCAGCTTCCAAAAAAAAAACTGTTAATTCACTCTACATACCATTTTCATGATGAAAACGCGTTGACTAGATTTCACTCCAAGAAGATCACGGTGGCAGCACCACACTTAAGTAACCGGCAATGACTAATTCGGACGAGTGCTGAGTTCACATAACACTTCACTCCAATTTATAGTCGCTAGCCGCTGGCCACACAATTCCGCATCAAAATCGCCGTCAAGTTGATGCTTATCAACTGGCCCAACTATGGGAACCACGGCCGCTGTTGGTGGCGAACGTCGCTGGCGAGCGCTCGCTATTGCGCGACATCACAAGCAAGACTGCGATCGTTCAATTCAGCGATTGATTGATTGGGATGACAAAGTCCGAGAATGACACTCTCCATGTTAATGCACATTCTATAAATGCAGTTCGTGCGTACGTCAGCGTGCGATAAGAAACTTATTGAGGCGAGAAAGACACGCTTAAGAGTTCTCGCTGATTTCTTTACTTTCACTTGAATTTATATTTAGTTTTTACATTAAATAATCATTTTCAAGGTGACTAATTAGTATTTCCTCTGTATTTGCAGGCCGTTACGTCGGTAGTCGTCCCATTAAGCTGCGCAAAAGCACTTGGAAACAACGCAGCATGGACATCGTCAAGAAGAAGGAAAAGGAAAAGCACGCCTTAGTTCAAATGTTTAATAAGAGTTAATTTAGATGTTCACAATCACTTTTAATTAAATTGTTTATTTGATAACTACAGAAAATACAAATTCATAAGCGAAACGAGCGTCTTTAAGTTCCCAACAGGCGCGCGCTGCTCATAAATTTTCCTCACCTCAAGCAATCAGTTAACATTTGACCCCAAATCACAGCGGGAAAAGAGTAATCCGATTGTGATATTGCTGTGGGAGCGGTCAGATGATGGAGGATCAACGAATTAGGTTATCGCTGGAGCTTAGAGTGTCAAATGCAAGAGATTTTATTAAAATAAATGTAAAAAACAAAATTTATTGCTTCAAAAACTAATACAATTTGAAAATAAGTCTTAAGCAATCATGAACCGCACATAAGACAGTCCTCCCGGTTCTCCCGTGAGCAAACAAGTTGAGCCATTTTCTTGTCCAAGTTACTAATTTCTTCATTTTTAGTAAAGCTCTCAGGCACCCCGTCAGTTTTGGTTTCCACCATCAGTCGAGACTTATCAACAGTAAACTGAATGGGATTGGCAGCTGGTTTGGTCCTCAAGTAGTACATTCCAGTTTTCAGTCCCAATTTCCAAGCATAGAAATGAATCGAAGTCATCTTGCCGTACGACGGATCAGCCACGTGAATATTAAACGATTGACTCTGATCAATGAAAGCTCCACGAT
>JANSTS010008461.1:48924-60014 GCA_026546915.1 Sylvicola fuscatus | reverse complement strand
GGAAAACTGAGAAAATTCCGGAAAATGCGAAATCTATATCTTCTATACATGTATGTACAGTAATTCATCAATTGAGAACGGCTTTACTGATTTGGCTAATTTTGTTTTTCAATTGTTCATAATTGCCTTGAAAAGGTTTTTTTCATTATTTCCAAATAAATAAAAAAAAAACAATGAATTTGATTCAATGTTCAACGCCGGGATCCGCTAGTAATTTATAAAATTATTGATTTTCCATTTTTCTTTATCAATAAAAACTTTAAGCACGTTAAGAGACGAAAATACATTTTTTAATGTAGAGATAAGACCCTACAATCTCTTCCAATACGTAATTTCGGTACAGACATTCCGAAATATTTTTGCACACATTTTCTTACGCAATTTAAAAGAAAATGCATTTTTGCATTTATATTTGGTAAAAAATAAAAATCGAATATGATTCATTCCGATTTATAAAACCAAAAAGAATTTATTGTGTGTTACATGTGAGCGATCAAAATGTGAGACAATTATAAACGCAACACCTCTCGAGCAGTTGCGTTTTGCTCTAACATTTAAATAGAAAATATATGGAATGAAAATCAAATTTAAATTTGGACGCATGAAAGTTTATGTACATATATAGTATCATGACATCATGACTTATGAAGATTTAATAAAATTGGATAATTGTCAGCAATGCGAAAAATATCAACTTATGTCAAAAAATAAACTTAACCTGTTGCGCTCGTTTCGCAATTTTGTTAAAAATAGTTATCGTTAGGTTTATTTCAACAAAAAAAAATGAAATCAAAAATATATACGATATATGGTTCAATATGAAATAAAAACTAATCTTAATTTGAAGATTATGTTGAGTTATTGATCGCTAATACTCTAATATGATTGCTTCCTGGCAATACGTCAATTTCCTAGTGGAATACGCGATCGTTCTATAAATTTTTCCATTTTAATAAAAATCCGTTAAAATAATAAATCCGTTGTAATATACATACATATACATATATATTACACAGAGACAAATGATGCTGTCAAAAAAAAATCAAAGCTGCTAAAATCAAGAAGTCGAACAAATTTTCCGCAGAATTTCTGCCAATTGTTGCGAAACATTCGTTTTTGTCAGCCGTATCTGAGGCAACTTGTTATTATAATATAAATAAAAATGTTCTGTCGATTTTGTCGCGTTGAGATTTCGATGGACACAACCTTTGCAAAAGTAAGTTTGAGAAATTTAATAAATAATATAATGAAAAATGATCCAAATACTTATTACCCTCATATTTGTAGGTTACATTTTTTGAAGGTACCAAGTATGCATGCTCACGTTGCAGTAAACAAATTTCTACGTGGGAAGGTTTAAAATCATTATTGGCTAAATCAGCCGCCGACAAGTTGACACCGGTAAATTGTATTGTAGCTTACATTTGAGTAATTAGTTTTACATTTTTGTATTTATTTCCAGGAAGAAAAATTGACGCGCTCTTTACACTGCAGTCATTGTAAATTCCAGACACGGTCAGTTTTCGTGTCAGAGATGCACATTTGTTGGCACGCAAATAAACCGTGCTATGTGTGCCACAAAAAAGTGGATGAGAGCAACATGTGGTCCCATCTTACGTACTGCAATGAACGTCCACGTACCATTGCTAGTTATTTAGGCGCTAAAGTCGTCTTGGCAAGACAGGCCACAAATGACATGGAGCCAAATGCTTCAGACTCCTCTAAGGGCGCTAGGGGAAGGAAACGACTCACTTCACCACAGCGTTCTTGGTTTAACGACTCGAATTCCTCCGACGGCATTTGTGTTCGTGACCTCACAGTAACGCGATCTAATGTTGAACTTGACCTCAAATATTTGTAATATAAATAATTGTTAAAAAGAAACGTTTTTTTTTTTGTATAACAGAGGCAAGCCTCTTTATATCAACAAAAACATTTTTTCTTACAAATTCTATTATATAACATACATAAATAAATGACTATGACTCTCTCAACTATAAATATATACTAACTATTATTATCCATTAAAATATTAAACACAGCTAGTCCCATACATTATTAAGAAAACTGCACTTAGTTAGTCATGCCGTTTTTTTAAACATTTTCTGTTTCTTAGCCATTAGTCATTACTTTATATGACTTATAAACAACAAACTATAATTTGATCCAGAAAATAAGAAGAGATAAACAGTTACACGTCGCGTTCATAAAAATTTATATGACAACTGATTATTTGATATGATATAGAATTCTGGTAACTTGAGCAGCAATGTAAACAAAAGACGCATCTTGCGTGATATTTATAAACAGTACGTTGATACATACGTGTCATACCGTTTCTTCTATATTTAATATATTGTATAAGCAGCTCTTATCATTTGCAAATTGTTTGTGCACCAGACAATACATAACAAAATATCCTACCTGCTGCCCAATAGTATTGATATTTACAATGCATAAATGCACATAAAATCTTGTGTAGTGCAGCACCGTCGCGTCGCTAATGTCTAAAGCAATTGTTACTACATTAACAGTAAATAGCTTAACTAATTAGTCATCGCAATACAATAATTCACTTTTCTGTGTGCTCGGCAAATTATCGCATAAGTAGCATCGTCTTACAAGTCACAGTCATTAAACTAGCGCAATAATGGCGCTAAGCCATCTTTAGCGATTATGCTAGGGATCGCACAAAGCGTGAGCTTCAAACAAATTGAACGCGTCGCGTCGTGTCGCTAATCGAATGTGATTTACTATTAAATACTAACCTAATTAATGGAAACAGAAGTCTTACACAAAGTACACATACCATATAAGAACAATACATATGTTATATTCAATATTTATTACAAGCACCGCATGCCCTCAGTTTTCTTAAGCTCTCAGTTTCAGTGGAACCGTCCAGTCGATCGGTTTGGATATTTTGTGGTGCGAGAATTGTGAATTTTGAAACATGTTGACGTGAACATTTCATACATTACTCATGTGCATAAGGTGATCGACGCCTAAAAATCGTGAGTCGTGATCATCAATACTTCGGATTAGTTAATTAAAGTGCGAGTTGTCGTTCGTGCACACGTTCGTGTTGAAGGCAATACATTTCTTTGGGAATGCATACGTTGGTCTTTTGGGCGTTGTCGCTACATGAAATCGCGAGTTTACAGCGACGATCAAAGCATTATTAACTTTGTAGTTGGTAAAGTGGCACAGTGCGCGCTTATCTATGAATTAGGCAATTGTAAGTGTAGTTATATGCAGGTGAATTTGCGTAATTTTAACGACTCTTATCTCGTTATTGATAATGACTCAAAATGATAAAACCGATAAGGTTTAACGCGCTTTTTTATCAACGTGATACATACAGGTGAATTTGTATTTCAACTGATTGTATTTGTCGGTGCTCAAGTGACTAATACGAATTTACAATGTGGAATAGTTTCATTTGCGAATCAGAATAATTTTAACATTGTCGGATGTGCATTTTTTGTACCTGTAATTAAACAATTTCATAAAACTGCTATATAGTGAAATCGTCATCAATTTTGAATTTTGTGTATAATCAGCAGCCTATACGTATTTATTGCATGTATTCAGAAAAACTGCTATTGTGAACCCATTGAATACGCCTGAAATTTACCTGCTCCAGTGAATAAACCCACCTGACGTCACTACACACACAAACCTATTGTGGTAATTAACTAACCTGTTTTCCACTGTTTATGTTGACTTCTTTGTAGTGAAGTCGCTGTACTAGCGTCAGAAGTCACACAGCATTGCCTCAAACAAGAGAACACACCTTGGCGCAGACTGTTGTGAAAATCGATGGTTTTGTGTAAAAATGTAATTCAAATTAGTGCAAATAGTTGAAAATCGTGCTAAAAATGTGACTCAATTGGATTAATGGCTTTAAAAAAAAATTGATTTCGCAAAAAAGTTTTAAGTGATCAAATAAAAAAATAGTTAGCTAGAGAAAAGGTAAATCAAAAAAAGAAAAGAAGGAAAGTAACAATTCCGACACTGTGTGTGTGTGTGCATATACGTCGCGTGTGGGAGAGTGAGGTGGTCATTTTTTTTTTTAATATGGCGCTCGCGATACGTTGCCATGCCTACGATCGCATGCCTAAAAACGCGCCCCGTTCATCGACAACCGTTACAAGACTGTTCATCCAAATGAAGACAATGGTAAATCTAAGTCTGCTGCTGGCAGTGATATGTTCGATGGTCTCAGTTGGTGTAGCCCAAACCCGCGATCCTCGATTTTATTCGCGCGAAGGTGATTTTAGTTATAAGTGGCCTAATCCGGGAGACCAAGACTATCGTACATACACGTTTAACAATCGTCGCTATGGATTCTATCAGCCGAATGGATATGGACAACAATATCCCGGCCAAAACAAACCCAATCAGTATCCACAAGGAACCCCTGATGGAGAAGCCAACTTTAGATTCGATCCGGTAATAACCAGTTTCAGTTTGTGTGCGTAACGATTATTTTATGTGATTTTCTTTTTGATTTTAAAGAACGATCCATCGACTTTACAAACACCTTTCCCTGGTGTGCTCGGAGGTTGGCGGGAAGATATTCAGGGAAAACTCAGAAGAGATTCTTTAACATTAGATCGTGATGTTTTTGTTACAACAAATTATGGTCAGGTGCAAGGATTTAAGGTTTGTGAATTAGATTTGTTTCCATCCGACGATTATCTTATAGCTCCGCTGTGATTACATAAAATGTCTAAAACACATACAATTTTCAGGTCTATTTGTATGACGATCCTAATCCAGATTCATTTTACCGTCCTTGGCAAAGTACAGTTGATCGCATCACCGGTACTTGTTCCGTATTTTTGGGTATTCCGTACGCCCTACCCCCAGTATTTGAGGGCCGATTAAAACCTCCACGCGCCAGTCGGGGTTGGCAGCTACTACAAGCAGTTGATTTCGGACCGGCATGTCCACAGCCTGTAAGATACACAGGAGCAACAAAAGGCATCAGAGATATGGATGAAGATTGCCTCTATCTAAATGTGTATTCACCTAATGTAAGTTACATCTACCCAAAACTTTCGATATTCAACTCAAATCACCTTTAAATTCAAATCTTAGACGGGATCCGGCATTGCACAAAAATTCCCGGTTATGGTGTACATTCATGGTGGTGATTTTTTCAAAGGAGCATCTAATTTATTTCCCGGTCACGTTATGGCGACTTTCTACAATGTTGTCGTTGTAACGTTCAACTATCGTTTGGGTGCCTTAGGATTCTTGTCTACTGCCGATGAAAACTCTCCTGGAAATTACGGCATACTCGATCAATCGATGGCGATACGTTGGGTATACGACAACATTGAGTTCTTTAATGGTGATCGCAATTCCATAACTTTATTTGGTCCGGGAGCTGGAGCCGCTTCAGCTGGTTTGCTGATGGTGGCGCCACGAACTCGAGAAATTGTAACTCGCGTCATTGGACAATCGGGGGCTGCCGTTGCTGACTGGGCATTAATTGTGGATAAATATCGTGCCCAAAATACTAGTCGAGTATTCGGCCGACTGGTCGGCTGTTCCATTGAATCATCTTGGAAACTTGTTAATTGCATTCGCCAAGGTCGCAGCTTCTATGAGCTTGGAAATGCCGAATTTGCCCCTGATGTCGGATTCTTTCCTTGGGCACCGGTGCTTGATGTTAATTTCACATATCCAGGAGATGACTGGTACGAGGGTTGGCGTCAAAAAGATTGGACTTTCTTGAAGGAAACGCCAGAACAATTGATAAAGCAACGCAAATTCAATCGTGGCCTCCACTATATGGCCAGCGTTACAGTGCAGGAAGCTGCTTCCATGATTTATCAGAATGATTCGCTCAAGCCATTCTATGAGATTGATGACATGTTTTTTGATCAAAAGGTTAGGGAGTTGGTTTTGAGGTACAATTATACATTAAATCGGGATGGAGTGTATGAAGCCATTCGGTATATGTACACCTTTTGGCCAGATCCTAAAAATACTACACGAATTCGAGAACAATATATTGAGGTATTAAAAAACATATTTTTTTGTCCTTTATATATTTTTATTTCATTGGTTTTTCATTGCAGCTGCTGTCAGATTTCATTTATCGTGCTCCCGTTGATGAAATGATAAAATTGTTGGTGGAGCAAAAAGTGCCAACTTACATATACGTCATGAACACTACTGTGGAGGCGTTGCAATATCCAGAGTGGAGAAAAGTGCCACATGACATTGAACACTACTTCCTTACTGGTGCTCCATTTATGGACGTAGAGTTCTTCCCAAAACGAGATCGATTGGAACGTAATCGTTGGACCAATAATGATCGAAATATGAGTCATTTCTTCATGAAAGCATACACGGATTTCGCAAGATTCGGGTATAAGGCTTCTTTCATTTAACTTACCGCACGATGTTTATTCATTCTCAAATTTCCACAGCAATCCGACACCACAACAAATTCTTGGCTTGCATTTTGATAAAGCAATAAACGGAGAGCTGAGATACCTAAACATTAACACGACATTTAATTCATCGATTTTAATGAATTATAGACAGACTCAATGTGCTTTCTGGACTAAAGTATGTACTCCAATGAGACAAGAATCTGATAAGATTTCATTTTTTTTTTTTCTTTTTATACGTTCACAGTATCTACCATCAGTTATCGGCGTTCTAGTGCCAACCTACCCGCCATCAACTGAGTTTTGGTGGGAGCCGCGTGAACCTCTCCAAATAGCCTTCTGGAGTATGGCTGGTGCATGCCTTTTCCTTATTGTTCTCGTTGTCATTTGCTGCATTTTGTGGCGAAATGCAAAGAGGTACGGATAGGTAGGGTGTGATCACTTTCAAATAACTATAATCCACTTTTTGGAATGCACGCATGGTGTGTGGGCAGTATAATTTTTGGCTTGTAGTTTTGAGAATTTTCACCCCTTTTCCACAAGAAAATTTGATTTTTTTGCTAATCAAAGTAATACGATTTTTAGACAGTCTGATCGCTTTTATGACGGCGACTTTATTGTGGATCCACATGAGTCAGAGCGTGATGATCACGGCATCGAAAATAGCATGACCCATTCCACTCAACCACTGAAATCACGAGACAATTTATACGAATATCGAGATGCACCGACGACAAAGGCATCAAAATCGAACAACGACTTTAGCTCAATAAGATCTCCCAGCTCACTAGCCATGACCCACACAACAAAAACAGGTAGCCAAAGCTCACTTCGCAGCGCCATATCACTGAAGGAGTCACCCATCACACCAGTGCCAAGAGATATCAAGTATTCTGAGCGATTGGTTGATACAGATCCCAGGGGTAGACAGCACAACGGATCGAGGCCGTCACTTAATAAGTACAATAGTCGATCTAGGGAGTTGATGTCAAGCACTCCTGATGAGGATAGGCCACCAACTTCTGGAACAAAGGCAAGAAATGCGCTGAAGGCGAGTAGAACGCACCTAGTAGAAGGAATACCACAAACCGAAGTCTGAATACATGCCTTCTTTACAAATATTAAATTAAAACTAATGTTTTGTTAGGATTTAAATTAAATTTAGATTTAGGAGACTAGACCTAAAGTGTTTACATTCCTTGAAAAAGAAATTATATTTTTACTAAAAGTGGTACCAAGTACTAAGACATTATATTTAATTATTATTAAAGTTTTGATAGAGTTTTTGACAATATACATGCAATTTATTTACATTTTTGTAATGAAAATATATGTTAATATATTATTGAATTTTGTTCAAACGACACTTTTCAAATTTGCACAAGGTGGCTGCAATCGTTTTTGAAGATTGTAAAATGTAAATTTATGAAAAACAAAAACCTTTTTTTTTAAATCACTCACATAAAAGTTATTATTGTACTTTCATTGTTGCGATCTCATCGTGAATGTCCTTAAGTGTTAACGTCCATTTACTGTAATTTTAATTTTTATGTTCTTCATTATGTTGTATTTTTATGTTAGGTTAAGTAACTGTGAAGTCAAACTTGAATGTTGGCGCACAAATGCATCTTTATCAGTATCCGTCCATGAAGTACTGCTTAGAATTACAATATCTACGGCTATAAATGTGTCCAATAAAACGTTTATTCGTCGTGATTTGTAATTATTGCAATTAGTGTAAATAAATAAAAGCAATTTGTGTAATTAATTGCAATAATTAATCTTGTAAGTAATTGTTGTATTTAGACGTAAGATCGAATTCTATGTGTATTCCAGAATACTTGTCCTTGTGTGCGTTAAAAATATACATTTGCTTATTTAGTTGACAAATGGACTGTAAATGTTTTATGTATGTTTAATGTTGTGCCGAAAAACGTATTTTATTTCAAATGTCAGCAAATTTCTTAATCGTTTACATTTTCAGAGAATAATTTCGGTTTGCAGTAAAAGTAAATATTTCAAGGAACATCTTAACCGAAGACAGATGACTTATGAATCAAAAATTGATATTCTAATATGTGTCAGAAAATTAAATACCGTTTTATGTTACATGGATAAAAATATAATTTATGTATTTAAAAAAACTGCGAAATATCTCAAAATGTTAATACTTAGCTGGTTGAATATCCTCCAAAATATGGTGTTAAAACTAAAAACACATAAAGGTCGACCGTTTTTTTAGAATACTTTGAATGATATTTTTAGTTAACAAGTTTAGAATAGTTTATTTTTTAAGAGAGCAGAAGAAGAACATTTTTCATTTTATTTCATTTTTTCCTATACCACTTTCGTAAGGATCAAAGGGTGCCAATGAGTTTTTGTATCATCCACATTTTTTCGTAAAAAGAGTCAGATTTTAAGATTTCTTTATAAAATAGAAAACTACCAGAAAGCCAGAGAAAAATGTCAAACATTTCATCAAATGTGCACCTTTTCTTGTCACGAGCATTATATTTGTAATTATGGATCGGGTTCAAGAGTCATTACACATTACCATATGGCGTCAAAAATAAATTAATTCAGCCTGTTAATTATGGAAAAACTAACGACGTTGTCTGTTCAATAAATTTATATATGTAATGTAAAGTCTTGCAAGTCCAATATATTAAAAACGAGTTTAATCGACTTACCCTTTTATGAATAGAGTAATACTAATGGGAATATAATTGAGAAAAGGTTGTTAACACTCGACATGCATTTCCGTCAGTTCAATACCTACACTACCGGATATTTTTGCTAACACTAATTTATAGACTAGCACGAAGTGTCTGTGATGACGTGTTAATTTTAAAATCATTTTTATATAATTACTAATCCTTTGGAGAGTTGATTTTAATAATGTTGAAGAGAATTACAACATTGAAATAATTGAGTTAATTAAATAACAATAAATACATTTTTGATGAGTAATTTGACTTTAATATTGTCCTGATAGTTCTTAATAGCCACTAAAGAACAATTTTTTGTTGTAACAAGCATCCCTTAAATTTAAAAAAAAACCTCTTTGGTATGGGAGTAACTGGTTTTAAATTCGCGCTCTCATGTAGACTTGAACGCAAACGTAAATTTGCATAAAGCTTCGATTAATGTGCTTATTTGGATTCTTATATTTACACATCAAGTGATGACAACATTTGTACCCACATTTAAACAAATCTGGCATATATAGAGGCGAGACTCACACATATTGCACAAATGAAAATTCTCTAGATCAACGACCTTTGAATACTATTTGACCTAATTCATTATGTTGTATATACGTAAAAGACCAGACTTTTTTTTAACGATATGTGATGTCATACATATCCTACTTCGGTTATCCGACTTTTTTAAAATCTAATCATCAAGAAACAAGGTTTTACCAAATAGTCTAGTATGCAACGTAGGACGGCATTTACACAAAAGTACATTATAATCCATAAGCTTAAAGTTATTATTTCCAGTTTTGCCGAAGTATGTTATCAACCATAAAAATATTGTGTTTTAATTTTTTTTTACTTTATATTACAACATATATGGTAATTTAAACAGTTAAATAATTATATGTTTATAAATTATAACATCTTTTCTCGAACGTCTTTTTAGATTAAAAAGGGGGACACCTTAATTAAATATTCATATGTTATCTCATTACTGATTCTACAAAACATCTAAAAATTTTCAATAAGGTTACCGTGATCAAAGCTGTATTGCAGTCCTATTTTTCAAATTCAATTTTTAAGAAAATGTACCTTTTAACCTGCATGTTTAAAACAATTGGTTTTATTATTTTACGATTATTTGCTATGAAATAAAATGTTACTGCGCTTCAAAAGTCAAATCACATCAACATTAAACATAAAGTATACATACATACATAAAAACTTACTTTTTAAAAATTAAATCATTTGACTAATGCAGTAATGGTAATTTCATTCGAATTTGGCTTCATAATCAGTAATCACATCCTTTGGCTCTACGATCTATTATTGTATGTATCGATGTAACGTTAGATAACGATCTAAAATGTCAATCGTTAAACGAAAGGCAAGTTCGGTGCTCACGTGACCAGGACATCCAATTCAATAAAGAAAAACGCATTGCGTGTCCGTAGGTTTGTAGGCATTTGCTATTAGAAAGTGATGTTTTGTTTCATTAAAAAGTTTGGTTTCGTTTTTCTTTAATAATGGAAAATATCATTTAATTTTTACGTAAGACAACATCAAATATACTCGTATACATATTCCTCCATTTAAATAGAAAGGTTTAAACTTATAAGAGTATGGGCTAGTTAATTTTGAAGTTAATACGACAAAGTGGTAATAGAATAAAATATTTACATTGAAATATATTTCTTAGCACATTGCAGTAGATGAGATTGCTCAGAATTCTTCATGAAAGCTACTTATACAATTATTTGAGGACACTTTGACTAACGGATTAAAATCCAGAAGATAGATAATGGCGTCAATGTAAAAGGTGCACACATTATGAAATACGCAGTATAGTGCAGTAAGGAGCTGTTCCATTGTGAGCTTCCGAACCTAAAGGTGCCTCAAGCAAAAGTAGGTGGTGGGAGTATAAGATGCAACATAAATAAAAAACCGGGTTTGAATGCATTCGGGGCGAACTATATTT
>JANSTS010008461.1:26757-48824 GCA_026546915.1 Sylvicola fuscatus | reverse complement strand
TAATTAAAATTATTATTATTTAAATATGTATGTATATATTAAATAAGCGTATTTATTACATATTGTAGAAAGTATTTATAAAAAAGCATTGTTATAGATGCTTTATAAAATCTGTCAATAAATTTAATATTTTATAAAAATAATCAAACATGATGTTTACGAAACGAAGAATCAAGACATTGGATCTCTTTAAATTACCATTTACATTGCAAATAATTTATATACAAGATAAATGTAATCAAATGAACAATGGTCCATTGGACAAGATACGAATAAAACTGAAAAACAGTTTATCGAAATGCAATCAATTAATGTTAGAAAACCTCACTTACTAAAACAATAGAGATTAAATAAAAACTTTAGACAAAAGAAACAATAACTTTTGACAAAATTGAATTCAACTAATTTGTAATTGTTCTTTTGAGCCTAGAAGTAACACATGCATCAATATGTTTAATTATATACTTTTTTTTAATTATAAAAGCGACCATCACATGCAGTCAATGTTTGTAATTTGAAAATTTAACAAGTTGTCAAAACACAAACAAACAAAATGGGACACTCAGTGAATCAATATTTTGAATTAAAATTACCGCAAATGATTCAACAAAACTTAGGTGACATGACGTCGCGTCCTTAGTCTATCCAATTACAGAAAAAAATATCAATTTAATTATATTACAAATATTAAACGATAATGTAAGATAGGTTTCTGTACCAAAAATTGTTTAACAGCAATAGTGATTAACCACTAGAATAATGGTATATATATTAACATTATAACAAATTAATATTTTTTCCCTCATAAAAAATGTTAACATGGAAAGGATATTAATATGCAAACTTAAACTTGACTTAAAAATAAACTTAAAACAATTTGTTTATGTGTATTACTTAACTCTTATAAAAAATAAATAAATTACATTACTACAAAGTCTTTGTGAGTTGAATATCACACGCAGTCGCCTCCAGGCCTTCTTGCTCCTCATCAGCTGCCTCTGGGGACTTTCGACCCGACGATGGCGGAGTTAACAGACCTTCAGGTGGAGAAATTGCATGAGCGTCCTGTGCTGGGGATGACTCTTCATTTAGCACTATCCCCGGAGACACAACATCATTCCGCAAAAGCACAGCTTTGTCCTGTTTTTAGGAAAGAATTTAGGTATTTACAAAACAGACATTTTAAAAAATATGTATATTATGTATTTTGTAAAAAATCAGAGCCAAAGACGATAGGCACTTACAAGCATTTCAATGTTAGTCGTGTGTAACTGCAATATATGTGCATCATCCGTGACGATATGGGGACAGAAATGCTTCAAGCCGTAAGAAGATTCAACTTGATCGTCGCGTTCTGGCACACTTATTTGGGAGGTGTTAGCCTCGATGACCCTAAAGAATGGTTCCATCCAGGAAGCACATGGTTGGATTGATGACCAAGGAAGACCAGACACTTTGCAGGCCGTTTCTCTGTAAATATTCATTTATTTTTATTTAAGAAAACTATCAAAACCAAAATGCTATTCTCAATAAATGTCTTACAGAATACTTACATCATTTATGATGAATTCGGTAAGGCATGGTTATAAATACAATATATAATTTGCAAAATCTTAATAAAAAATATATCTTACTGGTTAAAGGTGTGACTAATGGCAGCCGCTGCCGTAATGGAATAGGGAAATTGTGTCACTTCAACATCTAATGCACACAAATCTAGCAGCTGAGCATTTGTGGCAAACTCCAATGCCGAGTACTGTGGATAAATGAAGGCATCGTCCTGACCATTTACAGGTGATGAACGATCCTTAGCGCCATTGAAATCAGATGGTGTCCGATTTGTGGCCTTTAATTGCAGGTAAATGCTTAGCCAAGCAATTGTAGTCACAGGACTTAGGTTCCAATTCAATGAAGTCAACAATTCCAGCTCTTGCTGGAGAATTTCCTCTTCATTACACGCGCTATCAGTGACGTATGCAAACTCACTGATTTTTGGCGGATAAATTTCTTCAATCTGTTGTTAAGAAAACAATTAGTTTTACCCGAAATAAAATAATTCTAAACTAAAAAATTACCTTGGCAGCAACGAACAGGCATGTGATTCCGATTAATTGCAACCGCGTCTTCGGCAGATCTCGATGTGAACTTAAGTAGCGATCCAAGAAGTCAATAGTCAAATAGTATGTCTCGCGATGAAGTTTGTAAACTTCGCACACTTCCACCAGCCAGTCCAACAAAATTGAACGCATTTTAGGCTGTAACGTAGGGTGATGCTCCATCATCCGATGGGATCGATACCGAACAGCTTCTGCATCTTTGCGGCACATTGTCTCCCAGACGTTGGACGCTGCGGCCCAAGACAGGCACGGCAACGGACAAAGTCGTGTCCGTAATTGGCGTTCCTGTGCTGCCTTGGACAATGTGGTCGATGATTGGATCTTTTGTCGTTTTGACCGGCTTGGCGTTTGGCGACCTCGTCTTTTCAAGCTGTTGCTTTGTGTGGTTGTGTGTCCCGAAAAGGATGGAACTGGAGTAAACTCCTCTGCCGAGATCTCACCGTCAGTGGAGGGGGACTTGTCATTGTTGGTGTGCCATTCTGGGGAGAGCGGCAGGTATATTTGTACGTCCAATGACGAGGTGTCTTGCGGTGAAATTGAATCAGCCTGACTTGGTGGTGTCAAACTTTCTCCCGACGTTGTTGCATTGGTGGGAACACGAACTCGTTTGGCTGGTCGCTGTTCCTTTAATATCTGGTGAAGAAGAAATTATTACCGTTAAAAATCAAATCGAAGCTAAAACTGGATGTTTGTGCATACATTAACTATAATATATAATCTTGTTTTAAATGCTTAAAAAACAGCTGTTTCTAAAGAATGATAAAAACGCCGAATATCACGATGTGTAGAACATTGCTTGAGCACTTCTGAATAAAAGTGCTCGCGTACACAAGAATTCTGCCGACTAATTAGGAAAGTTCAAAAATCCGGTTTTATTAACACATCATCCACGAGTTTCGGTAATTCAGATGATATCGTTTTGACTTTTCTTGGTGGAGTATGCAATTCATTGCTTTAGGAGAAGATGCGCAGAGAACGCTGATATATTGTATAGAATCCTTATAATCAAAGGTTACTGGCAATCCTTATAAGAACAACTATGAGACATCATTATGATTTTTTTTTTTAAATTGAGTACATTAAAGGTGAAAAAATTAATAAAAACTGTTAAAGCAATTTCATTTCTTTCACAATCTAAAATTTTTCGTAAAATGAAAAAACCGTCATTTACAAGAATGAAAAATTGAATTAAGTGCGTAGAACATGCCCGTCGCTCTCAGGCAGTTGCAACAGCAAAACTTAAGTGCTGTGAAAAATTTCACCCCTTTCCAAATGCCACCCTTTCTATTTGCAGCTTCATTGCTGCTGACTTGGAAGACGATACACAAGGGCCAATTACCCACTCTCGTCCTGATGTTGTGACCCTATCATTTCAGAATTAAACAAGGCATGACCGAATTTGGTCAAACAGGATTTAAATTTCACAGATAGTTGAGAGATGACAAACTGCAGATTAGCGCGTTTAGAAACTACAATCATCACATTAAGCTTGCTGTTCGAACTTCTAAGATCGGCACGGAGGGTTTTAAATGTTTAACTAGAAAGTGAAACAATAAACTTCTTGAAAAATTTTCAACAAGATAAAAAAAATCCCAGCAATGGCCATTGTGCCAATAGGGGCGACCTTTTGCGCACGAACAACAGGTAGATGCTTCAAGTTAGAGGTAGATGTAGGAAATCCACAAAATTCTCACCGACATTCCATTAGGAATGACATCAAGTGGCCCTGTGATTTTTACATCTTCTTGACTTTCACACGGATTTAATTTCAAAATAAATTTAGTTTTGGTTTCCTGTAGAGTTAAGTGTAAGAAAAAACATTCGAAATCAATATAAATGGTAATTAATTCACGGCAAACCATGTGTTCGAACAAATGTCACTAAAGAATGATTCTAACCGAAAAACTCTGAACCGATTCACTTTTGTATAAAACAACTGGAAGGGAAACCGCAGTGAAATTCCACTGACCACAGGCAATGGAAAACAGTAACACAAAAAACGCAAAGTTTATTTACCAGGGTGGGACGACACGCTTCCTGACTTTATGGCGAGATTGACACAAAGATAACAAACTAGCGACATTAGTGGAGTTGAGTTTTTTTTTAATGGTTATAGTTATTTAACATACCTACATCTGCGGAATGAATGTTAACTGTTCAGGAATTTACATGACTGTAAAAGAACTTTTACACAATTTTCGCTCAAATTTTTAGTTTTTAATCGTTTTTTATCACTAAAAAAAAAATTTTTAAAAATGAAAATAAACTCACCATCTCATCCGAAGATGCCCGCCTCTTTCTCGAACTACATCTTGTAGTCCGTGCTGTATCTGTTTTCCGTGGGTTATCATTGGGGCTGTAAATACACAGAACATTCAAACTGTCAGATCCCATAATAGCAATTAAAATTAAACTTAAACAGAAAATTTGTGGAAAAAGTTGGTTTTAATAATTTCACTATGATGCGCTTCAAGATTCCGTTACAAAATGACATCGAGTTCGGCATCGTCACCTTTAAATTAAACAGTAATTTGAATTTGAATTGCAAAGTAGCAAATAAGGAATTAGGGGATGCAATTTTATATTCGGAGGGATGCCGTCTGTGATGGCATTTTTTTCCACTTCTTCGTTTTTCTACCTCACTCAACATACACACGCGCATATAGGATAAGAAGGGAAGCAAGAAGTTGCACAAAGGAACTGTACATTTGTGACCCAAGGAGTTTAAATTTGAACAATGCCAGAGCGCATGAAATTTTTATTTTTAAATGCGACCCAAGAGAATTTGTATAGAAATTGACAGAGCGTCCAAATGGAAAGCGCATACAAGAGGGCATTTTTATGCAACAGCTGGCACTTCCAAGAAAGGTCGTTAAATGTATATACTATATATATATATATATATACAATCAGCATATAACAAGAAGTAAGACAAGAAGCGAGGCACAAACCGACGGCAAGGGAACACACACAACCCCGTGTGTTAGAATGACGTTGGTGTTTGCTGATTTTGTTTTTTCTTCGCTCGTTGGCTTTTTTCTTCGATCCATACATGCTTGAACAGCGACGTGTTTGTGCGTGTGTGTGTGTGTGTGTGTGTTGGAATTTTTAGGTTATTTTATTAATTCTTTAATTTTTAAAACGTAGGGTTGAATTTGACTGGATTAGCTCACCTTCTTTTGTACATAATGCTCGGCCAGAAGCCGGTTCACTCCAAAATCACTGCGCCTGACTGGTGATGAACAAAATCTGCAATTTGAAAATAAAAGAACCCAACATTAATTGCATTGCATTTTAACTGTTCTTTGCATTTAATAGACTGCAGCAACCCCTTGTGCTGGACTTCGGGTTGCATCAATTTGTGTGTTTAAATGCCGGCCATGCAAGTTCCACTTGACTGCATGCAAACACGCACGCACACTGAATGCAACACCCGCAGGTACCCATCCAAGTAGTTCTCTTGAACAAACTGCGTGATGCCCAGAAAAGGGCGCAAAATGCGTTTCTCGCTACGTGTTGCTGCAAACATGCAGCGGAATTTCACCCTGGTCTCTACTGTATTTGGCGTGCCCGACCAACCCTCCTCTGCATGTGTGTGCCCCGGCCATTCTAGAGGTACCAGGCAAATATTTACCCTCGAGTGGATTTGAAGCGCATACGCTCACGCACACTTACTAAACTAAACGGCCGATGGGAAAACTATGAGGGTAAACTAATGAAACTGCTTTTCCTACACACTTTTTGGCGGCAATAGGGAAAATTAAAACACTGTCGAAGCGAGTGGAAAGAGCAATGGCGGCCCAAAAAAAGTATGATTGTTCAGAATTTCAGCGTGAGCGAGATAAAGTTTTTTTTTGCTGTCACCCGTGGGGGTCTGAAAATTCCGTTTTTTGCACAATTTTCACTCTTTTTCCACTAAAACGACTTGCACTGTTCACTGTGGGAACTTTTTACGACAAAAAAGACACTTTTTCACCAAAAAATTTAGCCACGAAAAAATTCACTCGCCTGCTACGTCATTTATGTGTAGCGCACTTCCACGCCTCAGTCGAACTTGCTAGTTTTTGTCTTTGCTTTCAACTTTTGTTTTGGCCAGCCCGACCGAAATTCGCTGCAATTTTCCACCCGGTTTTAGGTTTAGCATACAGCCTGGCCAGTTTTGCCACTTCAGCGTCCAACGACTAGAAAAAAAACTGCACTCCAACCCATAAAAGATGGCCAAAGAATGCGGTTCTAAAAATCCCATAAAATGCTTGGAGCGCGCCAAAATTTTATGACGTGTCGCTGTCTTCGGAAACTAATTAAAAAGCATTTTCTGACTAAAAAAGTCTGCAAAAAGTAGACAACGGGCTTTATTGATGTGCAGAATTGACGCGGCAGCAAGACCCAGGGATGACTGAGACCTCATATTTTGTGTAGTGCTACTAAATTATGGACACGCAATTTAACCTAACAATTTGAATTTTTTCTGTCACAAAAAATCGAATCAAAATGCCGAATTTACACAGCCCATCAATAAAACATGCACTAAATTTTCACACAATTGCAAAATATCACCGAATTTACGGGGTCCAAGGACAACTAATGGGCAACCCCCTAATTACCATTAATTGGTGAGGGTGTTTGTTTCTGGACCACAGCCGCCACAATTCGCAATGGATTTTACCTTGATTTGCAAATAAAACACCACAAAAGTTTTCTGCACGATTTCCACTAATTATATAGTCTCAAAATGAACGTTTTTCCACTGTTTTCACGGCAAATTCTTTGGCATTATAAATCCAGCGTACACTGCGGCAGACATACGGGTAGATTGGTGCTGTGACTCGCTTTAGAGTTTTCTTCGACTGTGCGTATTCAGTAATCTGTACATAACCTCGTATGGAGCGGTTTAAGGTGGCGCTTTCTGCGTTAGTGTGACGGAGATGAACAGACGCTATCTGTCTCTGTCTGGCTGATGGGATCTGAAGGCGGCCATGTCCGTTTTCCACCACAACAAAACAAATGAACCAGTCAAGGGGTAGAGAAGAGTGTTTCTGCGATGGTGTTGGTTTCGTAAACGCACACTTTCACGGAAATTTAAATGCCGGTTGATGGTAACGAAGATTATGGTGGTTTTGCCGCCAAATGTTTATATGATTATTTGAAAATTGTATTGTCAGTTAAATTGTGGAAATTAGGGATTTTTCTAGAAATTAAAAAAAAAAGTTTTTAAATATGTAGCTGTACTCATAACTGTGATTTCATTATAGTTCAAAATATGATTTTCACAAGTATGCTACTTACAATTAATAGTTATTTTGTTTTGAAGCAAGAAACTGTAGACTTATTCTTCTGAAAATTACCAAAAAGTATGGCTGTGGTGAGCTCAAATATTTTAAGGCGGCAACTGCTGAAGCCCTTTTTTAGTTGTCGTACATGCAATGGACGCAGTTTCAAGAAATCTGCAGCATCTCAAAAATCAAAGCCAATATGCGATACTTCCATTCCAGATGGTTACTTCAAGCTCAAGGACATTCAAAAGCAGTTCCAGAAAAATGATGGTTTACCGGTTTATCTAAAGGCTGGGTATATGGATAGATTACTGTTCAGAACAACTGTCGGATTGTCCATTGCCGGATTGCTAGGAGTCGTGAAGCTCATCTATGATCTGGGATTCGCTGTACTTTTTACAGATAAATGAATGATCTTGTACTTATAATAAATTTAAATTGTTTTGGCCATATTGGAATTTGTCATAATTTACTAAGCATTTATGCTTTGATGGTTGTAATTTCATTTTAAATTTTTATACATAAAAAAAATTACAAATATTAGAAATGTTTATCTTAAATACGAGTATTTCTTCAGTGTTCTGTGCAGATCAACAGTACGACATTTTTAAACATTTTTATTGAAATTTTTGGTCTGCGAAACCAAATTTAAGACAACCTTGAATTTAGACAAAAAAGTTAATTAGTCGAGTAAAAGTCAAAACTACCTGGATAAAATAATAAACAGCTCTCAGGTAATATATTTTGTATTTTTCTGAGTTTTTCTAGGGCGATTCTAGTTGACGAAGAAAAACGCCATAAAATTCGACAATTCCCCATAAAAACTGCAGCACAAATCATCTAATCCACGGTACAAAGGTATCCGAAAAATGCTACTCGATCATCTTCCATAATCTGCATGACCCACACTGAAAACACGCACACAATCATAGGTCGCCTGTGGGTATTTGCTTTTGTGTACCTACAATGCCAACGAGCAATGCCAATGGCTGCTTCTCAGCGCTCGCAGCGCATAAGTGTGCGTGCAAGCGCGTATGGCGCCAATTTTCGCGCGGCTGTTTTCGCACACATCGTAATGGCGAAAAGCGCGAAAGCTATATGAGAATGAGATATGAGCTGCGCGCGCGCGCAAGCGCAACTGTGTCAAACCGGTCATCCCAGCTGATCGCAGCAAAGCACAACAAAGATAATGGGCATATAGCAGAAGAAAGAGCTGGCGAATTTCGCGAGTTGCGCGCATTCCTTTTAAACTTTAAAGCACAAATGTAATGGCGCAATGTTCGCTAATAAATCGGCCGTGTGTTGAGTAATTCTGAAATTTTGTGGCGTCACGTTCAATGAACTTGACGCCAGCGATTTTCTTTTGGCGCGTTCTAGACTCATGTCACTACAAGCAAGACTTTTTTGCCACATGATCAGTCTGATTTTTTATCCCTCTCCCTACACATGGTAACCAAATATATATTACATATAGCTTTTCTTTAAGAAACATTGGTAAGCAGATGAATTATCCATTAGGAAGATAGACACATATTTATGAACCTTAAAGATGTTTGTTTAAATAAATGTGACCCAAATTGGAAACAGTAACATAGACAATGCGTTTAAATAAAACTTACAATATAAATTTGAAATACAGAAAATTTTTTAAATTTAAGTTAAATATTTCACCAAACTGAATATTTTCTATGAAATATTGGAATTTTCGAGATTTTATGCAAACTAAATTTTTCATTATCTACACAAATTATTTTTTATTTATTCCATCACGATTTAGTTAGACACTTCCAACAAAAACTAAACACTTTAAATTGCCGCTTGGTTGAAACCGCGAGCTGCATAATCGGAAGGTTTAGTGCGATCAGACATGCGTGGGAATCCTTCAGCACCGGGTGGGCACGAAGTCCTAGACTTGATAACACGCCAACCGCCTTTACGTGTCCAATCCTATGGGAATACAACCGGATATATTAGCAATAAACATAGCTTCTTCTGCCAAATTCAAAAAATGTTAATGTTTGAAAAACTAACATTTTGATTGTACTTAAAATAGTAAGCACCAGCCCAAATCGTGCCCATCACCATAAACGCCTTTCCTGTCCAAAATCGTGTTGAGAATGCTCTCTGTTGTCCCTGTTTTATTGAAGAGAAAACATCAGCTCCAGTATTGAGGTTATGTCATATTATATAATAAAAAATTACTAGAATTGGCCGCAAAGCTCCCTCTAGTATATTTAGAGGTGCCTGGTACATGCGGCGAATTGCATTTGTACGCTCCTTCCAGTATTCGGGCACATGAACAGGCTCACGAGCCGTTAAATGTTGATCTTTCAGCCACTGCTTTCGCCAGGCTCGCTCCTCAGTTGTCATGCCAGCCAAACGCTCCCGTTCACGAACGGTGCGCCCAGCAATACCCATTGGCGTCACGCCACCAGTGTCCGAAGATGCCATGGTCACTGTTTTTTTTTGGAAATCTTTTATTAGAAAATTTTATCAATAATTAAAACAAATTTTCTACTTTACCGTATTATTTTTTGTCAGTACTCAGTACCTTTAATTTGACAGATCTTGCAGTTGTCAAAAAAATAGTTTCCATCAATTCCAAGAATTATGTATACATTCTTGTTTGGATTGATATACTTAATAAGACATTTATAACCGGAAAATAGATTCCCTTTATAAATTATATATAAGTAACAACCTCAAACCTTTTATTTAAAACAAGCAAGAATTTAAATTTAATTTTGCATAGTCTTTTTAATTATTAATTTTTACTATATTTGTTAGATTATTCTAATAGAAATTAATTAACAACATTTCTGTACAAAAAGTAAACTGATTAAAGTAAAATGTGCATATTTTCCCATTTATTAGAAATTACCGTATGCTGTTTAGTTTAAAGCCTAGTACGTTACAATCGCGAAAAAATGTGTCCCATACAAATTTGTATGGAAAAGAGGGTCATGAAACTCGTGAATGGTGTTCATAAAACAGTATGCTGCTCTAATGGGATATTTGTCGGTTTTTGATCAAAATTATGACAATTTCCAATAAAATGGAACGGGTTTTGTTCTATGATAGTGACATGTGAAATTTTAAATAGGCGACCTCATAATTCCATGAACGATAATGAAACAAAAACTAAAAATCAAGGCATTCACTCAACAAGTGGATCGTTTTAAGTTTCATGTGGATATTGTGTAAATTATATCAATTTGTTCGTACGAAAATTTCGCGACAGTATAGGATACCGGGCTTAACCGGTAATATAATGGGACTAACTGCATACTTAAGCTGGAATACTTAACTAGAAATACTGTTTGGATTTCTTCAATATTTTGTCTTTTTTACTATAATATATATTTCGAATGTCACCACTGTCAAAATCAGTTTATTAAAAAATTGTGAAAATTATTCATGACCGTCGAGTTGTTGCCAATTCCAACTGAAAAGTCACAAAAAAAAACAAAAAGATCTACTACAGACTTAAAGCCTGCAGCCTGCAGTTTAAGTTACAAATGATGTGTTAAAAGAAAATTTTAAGAGTTCCGTGATATAACAATAAACGTTGTTACGACAGACATGTCAATTAAAATCTCTTGGTCAATTTGCAATTTTAATGAGGATTTCTAAAGGAAAATCGCGTGCAAGTTATAAACAAATCAGCCATCGAATGCCATGGCTGGAATATTTGGATACAGCCGAGAGGCAGTGCGGGTAAAAGTGAAGGTAAGACAAGTGTTCAGTGAGAGAAGCAAATGGACAAAGGGTTTCGCAAGGATCATTGGAGCGAAAACCCATTCCAAATTCATTGTGTAGACTGAGCGTTTTAACAATTCACATGTGGCAATTTTTTTCGTTCGAGCAGAAATGCGAGGGAAATCTACCGCTGGAGTGGCGAAAATTTAGCGTCGATCCACAAATCACATCGCTGGAGGTGCTCTACAGCATTCTAGCGAAGGCGTTTGACCTTAAAACCGATTTTGGCATCAGTTACAAGACAATCGATCCAGTCGGACAGGATGTTTTCTTGGCTGTGCTCTCCGACTGGGATTTGGATGCAGCATTTTTACGGTGGGTTTTGTTCTTGTAGAAATAGTTCAACTTGATAACTAAACAAGTGCATTTTTAGGGCGCACAACTTGTCTATTGCTACAAATAGTGAGCCATGTCTCAATTTGAAAGTGGACATAAAGCCGTTCTCTGAGCAGACCGAATGGGATCCTCAGAACATGGCGAACTCAAGAGAATCACCATCTATACAGCAGTCTTTTGGTGCTGGTCAGAAATATGTCCAGACAATGCACAATCGACTTCCTGGTTTGATCATGAATCAGGTAAGTGTTTTTTTAAGTAAATAATAGTTATAATAATAATCGCCTTCTTTCTCACATTAGATGGAAAAGACATTTTCAATGGTTCGCTCGATGCAACGTGCACTCAATCTAAATGAAGATCAGTCACTGTACAATCCGCCGCGGCCTCCTCTGTCGGACAGTGAATTTCGAGGTTACCTCGATTCAGTTGGTCAAATTGTTCATCCACATGAATTGCGCCAAGTCATCTACATAGGTGGCATCGATCCAAGTTTAAGACGAGTCGTTTGGAAGCACATTCTGAATGTCTACCCGCACGCAATGACAGGCCGCGAACGAATGGACTACATGAAACGCAAAGCCGCCGAGTACTACAGTCTACGCGATACGTGGCGAACAGCCGTTCAACAAGGCCCGGTTAGTGGAGAGCTCGCTTATGTCACCAGCATGGTCCGTAAAGATGTACTCCGAACGGACCGACTGCATCCGTTCTATGCTGGAAGTGATGACAATCAAAATATCGCTGCTCTCTTCAATATTCTAACGACGTACGCTCTCAATCATCCGGCTGTAAGTTACTGCCAGGGAATGTCTGACATTGCTTCACCACTGCTCGTTACCATGGCCGACGAAGCACAAGCGTACATCTGTTTTTGTGCTGTAATGACACGCTTAAACGCCAATTTTATGCTGGATGGCATCGCAATGACGCAAAAATTTCAACATCTCGCCGAATCGTTACAGCATTATGATCCCGAATTTTATGATTACTTGAAACTGCAGCAGGCTGACGATCTGTTATTTTGCTATCGATGGTTGCTGCTAGAAATGAAACGTGAGTTTGCATTTGAAGATTCGCTTCGAATGCTTGAGGTGCTATGGAGTTCATTGCCAGCGGATCCACCAAAAAAAGAGTTGCCACTTTTTGAAAAGGAATTCCAACCACCACCGTCAGACGTGCCAGCGCCTAAATGCCCCACTGTGATTCTGCGGACGCCTCGCGAAAATGCGTACACCAAAATTTGTGCATTGAGACGGCAAAGTTCAGCGCTTTCCCTATCGCTTTCCAACACATCCACAGCGATTACTATAGCTGGCAACATCTCGAAACTGAACGCAACAAAACGTTTGAATCAAAGTTTGGATGAGAACGTAAATCGCGATCGCTTGCGGGGAATAACTAAAGCACAGCAAAGTTTGGATGAGACTAAATTGGGATTCATGGTGCAGGATGGCTCTAAGGTATCAGATGTGTCCAGTGAGGCAACTCCGGACACTCCAGCTACAATGACATCTACACCAGCAGATGTTGAAGACAGCATTTTTAAATTTGAACCAGAGGATATTGCAGAAGAGCCAAAACATGAGGAAGATGAATTAGACATAGATGAAATTGCGGTTATGACTGAAACTGCAACGGAGCTGTCGTGCTCACCTGGGAGTAGTATAACCGACGCAACAAGTCACAGTGCCAGCAACTCACATCGGCCAGTGGTGCATCCAACGAAGCACAAAAATGCGACTGGGCAAAGCAAAGGCATTTTCTCACACAATACAGGACACTCAATAACCAAGCAGCTTAACCATCGTAAAGGTGGTCACTTTAAAGATCTGAAAGACAAAATTGCCGCCAGCAAGAAGGGAATATTTGCGTCGCTAGACAAAATGGAAACAATTGATCAAACTGATGAGAAGCGTTTCGCCACAAAGAGTCAAAAAGTCGTCAAGAATTTCAATGAGTTTCTCAATTTTGCGTCGATGAATAAAAGTCGAATCTCCGATAAACTAGCAGCGAGCACCAAACCTGACACAAAGTCCGAAAAGCCGCTCATCAAATTTACAGCGTCTTCATTTGAGGATTCAGACTCTATGTCAAGTGTGGCTGACACTAACACAGAGATTCAACCTAAACCGCCTCCACCTCCGCCGTTGCTTCATCTTCAACTAGGTCTTGAGAAGCAAAGCAGTTTCGATGGCAGCAGCCCTGACGATTCACAAGAGTATTTCCCCATGACGACTTCGATGACACGTGAACTTCGCATGGAATTAGAGAACCTGGACCGACATGTGTTTGGCACTGACTACCAGCAACGATCGTCCTTTGATCCACATGGATGTGACACGCCAGAGAGTGGCGATTCAGCAGTTGGCACCAAATACGCGAACTATGAAATTTCGTACACGAAATTCAGCCAGATGTCCATTGATGTGGCCGAGGACAGTGAAATCAGTCCATGTCCCAATAATGAGCCAGCAGCCATCGCGACACGGTCATCAATTCCGGTGCAACCACGCGGCAAAATCCGCAACGATGACGAGGCGTACAAACGAGTAAGTACATCCAGCGCTAATACAGACATATTCATTTGGGAGAATCCTTTGCATCAGTTTTCACCGGTGGGCGTCAGTGATGAGGCGACGGCGGCAGCAGCAGCAGCTCAACGATCTATCTCCAATGCGACTCCCGACGAACAAACTGAACTGGAGTACGATGGCGACGTCGTGCTGGAAGGTGATCAAGGCAAACGTTCAATAACGCCGATACGGTTGGTGCGGAAGTTAGGTTCAAGCGAGCGTTGCAAAGCTAAGAGAACGGTAGCCAACAAGAGAAGTTCAGGTTTATTTGAGTCGGATTCAGACACCAGTGATGGTGACAATCAACCGACGACCATGACCAAGTCAGATATTCAGCCGATTCCGTTGCAAACACACATGCAATGTCCACCGGTGGCCACAATGACTAACTCGTGTGAAGAAGCGTCCGAGCTTAACATAGCGTTGACGAGGGTGGCTGGTGCTCTGCCACCGCCGGTCGAATTTGGTGGTGGCAATCCGTTTCTAATGTTCTTGTCATTGACTCTGCTGCTGCAGCATCGTAATTACGTGATGAAAAGCAACATGGATTACAATGAGATGGCCATGCACTTTGATAAAATGGTTCGAAAACACAATGTGACTCGTGTTTTGAATCAGGCACGTCGCATGTACGCTGAATATTTGAAACAACAGAAAATCCGTGGTGCTGTAGGCGGTGAGCCTGTGAGGAAACGAAGTGATGTCAAGACTTAAGATTTTGATTGGTGTTATTGGATTTTGTTAAACCACTACACTCCAAAGAGAAGAATTCAAAAGATTCCATTGACAGTTGAAATGCCTTCTAGGTTTTCGAAATTTTGGATCAGTATATCCTAATTTTTAACTATAATCATCCGTAGTCTTGCCTAATTAAATTTAATTCAGCAATTCACTGGAAACTTAATTAACCTTGCCTGTGTCTGATTGTTATGATTTATTAAAAAAATCAACATCGTCATAATTCCAAAGCTAATTGCTTACCTTTTGAGTCGGCTACAGCCACTTGCATTCACATTCCCTGTTTTTTATAATGGAGTTTGGCACTCTAACTCATTGCATTTAAATGGCAAACATCAAGAATAAATATTTTTTCTTCAACTTGCTGTACAAGGTACTTAAAACGCGAGAGTTTAAACTTTCAAATGAAAAATCAAATTACCAAAAAAATACTTATGAATAATAAAAATTTAAGACAAAAAATTAATTGTAATTTATTGTAGGTAGGTCTAGGCGTATACTTAAATTACTGAATTGCGTAAATTTTAAAAGGTCGCGTCGCCGGAGGTGTTGCAACAATTTCTTCTGATGATATTAATTTTAATTATTATCGGCATAATGCGGGCTGCACAAAAACTGTTACACCTTTTTTTGTGAAACAATTTTTTGGACTTTTTCACCTTGACATGTTCAAGAATATTAGAATATTAACATGAAAAAGCAATATATTATAAACGAAAGTAAAACTGTAAAATTAATAGTGGTCAACATGACATTTTGCAGTGTGACTGTTTTAAGAGGATAAATCGTCTTATTTTGGATCAATTATGTTGCTTTTCTATTATGTTTTAAAAGGTATGTGCTGTGCAATTTTATGGATTGGGATGAGTCAGCGGCCAGTGGTCACCTGATGTGCTATTTACTGTAATTATGTTTCCTAATAAATCTATTTACATGTATATATTTGATATTTTATTTGCCAAAATAAATTATTTATTATCAAAATTCATTTAGTTAGTTTAAGTGGTTCTACTCGAATGTAAAGTGCTTTGTATGAATGTATTTCTGCTATGGACGTAAATACAAAATACAACATATAAATTATAATGCAATGAATATATATGTTCGGCAAATGTTTTTTTTTTCGCATAATTTGTAACCTAATTTTAACAAAAAAATCATCCGTAGTGTTTTTAAATTAGGGGTTCATATGGAAGCTCATATTATGCAGTTCACAATTCGAATATTCGACAAACATCTTTGGAACGTATTTTATAAAAATGAGCAGGAAAATGCTGTCATCGGAAATCCTTAGCGCTACAAGACCATGGTAACTGATTTTCAGTTTCAGCAAGATGGTGCGGCGCTACGAGAACCACAGCCGTTAAAAGGATTCAGTTACTGCTTGAGAATATTTCAGACGATGTCGCTTGGCCGTCGATTTGACGCCGCTGGATCATTTTCTCTAGTGCCATTTGCTGCATCGGTTTTAGTGAACAATCTGACGAGATAAGCGAAGCGATGTTGGAAATTTTGCTTCAAATTTTTTAATTTAAAATAGCTGAAATTTGCCTACCCTGTTTTTTTATTTTTTTTACTCTATAACATAAAGTGCAGTAAATAAATTTTAAACTCCTATTTACCCAATGTTTCTGTAACAGAAAACAAACCTTAGTTCGGAACGTTCCATGTCTTTTGATGAACAACTTTTTTCGAATGCAGAAAATCTGACTATTTGAAATAAAAAATAAAAAAATAAAACAAACTTCAACATAATTAACTACAAAAATGGTTTATTTCTCATTTTCATTCACATCAAATTGCATTCATGTTTAAGGTTTCATTTAAACCAATTTATTGTTTATAATTATATTACTTTTAGTTTGCATTTATCATTTTTAACATTATTCGTTTACAATTTTAATGTTCATATTACCATATCCATTTTCAACCCCTCTCCAAAACAGTATATTTTTATAATAACTTGATTATTGTTTTTTTTGCTATTTTATAAATGTGATCTCCTCTGATTTCAAAAATAAACCTTACAAATACAAACGATATGTTTAAAAACTTAACGATATCTATTATAATTTATAATATTTCACTAAAAAATATATTAAATACATAACTGTATATCATCTATTGTATTTTTTTTCTTTACATATTCATTTCATTTCAGTATATGGTTTAATTTTTCATCATAACATATCAGTATTTTATTGCGTTAATATAGTTACTTATTAGTTTTTGTGTTTTAATTTTTTTTTTTTTAGATTTGATATTGCATTTTGCATTCTAAAATCCAGTTATATATCGATTAAATTATTGTGTTTCAGCATGCGGATTTAAAAGAAGCACCAATTTTTGATGAGCCATTTTGAAGCCTTATAATTTTCAGATCAGAACAATGCACAATTATCATATAAATAAAAATATTAACGTAAGTACTTAAATGGAATATTTTAATTTAGAAGGTAAGAGGATTAAATGTTATCTTGTCGTTTTTATTTGTACAAATAATATAAAAAGGATAAATGATGGAGGGGTTGGGGGATAATTTCAAGCATGATCGTGTGACCATGCATGGCTGGGTAAAGGTTATAGGTAATAGAATTTGATTGAACTGAAGTGGTGGGCTTGAGGTTAGAGTTTGTTCGTTTATAGGTACATCAAATGGTGAGAAGCTCCATAGTTATATATATTTCTACTGTAAAAGTTTTTACTTGCTTTTTTCTTATAAATTCAAGTTTTTTTTTTATGTCGTATAGGAAGCTTTTTGATGAAACTTTTACACATAAGTACATACATATGAAAGTTGTGAATTTATAAGTATTCGTTAAATTTAAGATGTTGGTGCCTTAGCTGTGACTTCCACTATTCATAAATCATTGCTGATTCCGTACAAACTTTATTGTATGCAGGATTTCATGTTAGGAAAGAGACTTTTAAAATAAAATAGATTTCATTAGCTAGATGGAACCGAAACATCACACATTTCTTTAGCATTTAATCCTCAAATTTTACTTCTAATGTCTAACGTATCTTGTATAAATAATGGCCAGACATACTCTCAGTAGGTTTCTGTTGCTGAATACATTCCTAATGAATGCTTTCATCAAAACATATTTTAATTGTTGCTATACACGCAAGGCTTATGTAGTTGTTAATAACTATTATTATATATTGAACGCACCGCACCGACTACGTCTTAGAGATTTAAATACATCTTATGTACATGTTTCTGTTAATTATTTATAGAAAATTCATATTTAGTTTTATGATTTTCGTTTTTGATGACATTTACTTGTATCACTAATGTGAGTGCATGATTTAGGCATAATAGACATGTGCCAGTAAATGCTGAAGAAGTACGAGCATACAAGTGTTGTTCGATTATCCGAGATCTTATTGATTTCATTATAAGTGCGCCAATTGTTTGCCTTCGACTGGCAATCGGTAAGTTATGTGTTCGTCAAGGCCAAAAGCGCACTTAAATGAAAAGTTCGCACTATTGTCCTAATTTCGCCGGACTAAGTACGAGCTCCGGCTCACTGTTCTGCGCTGGTGGCACCAGCAGCTGATGAACTGGCGCAGCCGGCTGTAGTAAGGATGTTGAATGCGGCTGCCAAAGAGACGACAAGGACGACGTTGTCGGTGGTGGCGATAGTTGTGCGAACACCGGTGGCACATGTTCAATTGGCTTTGATGACGACGGCTGATGTTGATGCACAGACGGTTGTATCAGCGTTTGATATTGCGATGGAAGTCGGTCCGATGGCATTATTTGGCTGTGAGGTGGCGACGCCTCGCTGGCGGCGGCCAATGAAAATGGATGGTGCAGTTGAAGCGGCGATTCCTGCGGCTGTGGTGGCGTTGATGGTGGGGTGGTGCTTTCGAAGATGTTACTGCTGCCGCCAGCGATCAGTGAGTACGATGATTGCTGTTTTCGTTGTGAAGGAGGTGGATTTAATATCATAAGTGATGTTTCCATAAGATTAGTGTCTGAGTCTTTTGATTTTGTCTGATTGACTGAAGCTCGCTGTCGCATCAGTTTGTTGGGCCGTTGGCTGCTGGTCCTGCTACAGCCGCTGTTGTTGAGATTGCCTTCAGACATTTGCATTATAGCGCCGCGTGGAGTAAGCGTTTCGCCGCCAAAGTGATCGTGGTCGGCATCGTCGTCGCTGATGCTGCATATGTCAATATTTTGGTCGTCCAATTTTTTCATCTCAAGCGGTGATTCTTCTGAGTGGGCATATTTTTAGAAAAAATAATTGACTGATAGATATTTATTACCTTTAGATTTTTCCGGCTCCTTGATAATAGGAACAATCCGATTTGATGACAATTTTTGCTCATTTTGAAGGAACAAGGATGTCGTGGCAATTTGTCGTAATGCTTCCATTCCTTCGTTCATTTTACTGTGATTGCTTCGCGATTTGTGGGCCTTTAAATGATTTCGATTTACTTTTGTTTCATTTATTTTTTTGTAAAACTTTGTTATCAGTTACCTGCAGAGCCGGCCCTCTTGCTATGGAGACACGTTTGCTATCGCCTCTTAGTAAGGAAGTTGTGTGATCGGCATCAATTTTCGCTGTCTTTTTACTACGTTTTCGACGACTAGATAAGCAATGCGAGGGACATATACAAAAAAATATTCGAAGAATACAGCAGATTAAGCCCATAGCTGTAACGAAAACACACATCTCAGAATTAAAACACGATCAACTAGAACAAAGGCAGACTTTTTTTTCTCGTTCACATTACCTATCAATGCCGGGCCTATAAGTCTTAATTCAACAGTTTTAAATCCTTTTTCGCCTGTACCTACAAAGGCTATCACTAGGCCAATGGCGACCGTACCCAATCCCACGTAAAGAAATGCATTCGCAAATGAGCTAGGACCTCTTAGCACACCTAAAAAATCTTCATCATCTGACGACCCACCTAACGAAGAGTCGTGAACCTACAAAGTGTTTATTGTTAAGACGAATGATTAAACACAATTGAAATACAGCAGATCTACCCAAAAAAAAAAAATTATATTAGTAACTATATGAGTACTTTCAGGAAAGCACCACACTCACAGCTGTTTTATATTCATTGAGTGCAGGCACTGCGAGCGTGTAGAGCGGAAAATCCGCTTATATAAAAGTGATATTGTTATAAGTTGACTAAAGAAAATTGTGTTTGTTTAACAGAGGAAAGTAGTGAAAGCAAGAAAAGAAAACAAGAGAAAAAGTTTTAAAGTTTCGTACTGTGTTCTCTGTGAGCCAATAAATTGTACGGAACAGGCTACAGTTGAAAGCTTTATTAATTTAGATGAAGACAATCTTGCATTATCTTTAGTTTTCTTTTTGCACTTAAATGCCGGATTGGATTGCAATTTATTTTTATTTTCTGTTTTAATACAAAATAACACAAAAGCTTAAATTAAATGCGAACCCAATATTTGCGGTGGGTAGCAAGTGCACAGCGGTGACATAGATAAGAGTGTTATACATATGTATGTTTTTAGTCCACACGATTAGCCAATACTGTCTGGAGATTGTGTGTTCAATTTAATATGGTTTAAATGTATGCAGCTTTGCGATAAAAACAACTTATCCAATACAGGAAGAGGATACAGGACATAAGCAACAACAACCAGAAGACATTAATATTTGCACAAAGAAAAAAATTGTATGTAATTATGAATAATAACGTTTGGACAAATATAACAAAGATAACATAGAAAAAATAGAAAAAAAGAAATTCAGCGCATTTATTGAGAAGAGTTTTTGTTGTTTGTTTGTATAGTTGGCGCAATAGCAGGGAGTAGACAGCTTTAAAGCAATCGCGTTTTAACTTAAAAGAAAACATCAGTTTGAAGATGTTTATAATACTATATGCTTTGTTGAAATTTGTTTGAGCAAGTGATTTAAGAAAATATTTTATAATTTTTCGAAATTCGCTTGTTGTAGACGCAAAAACTAACAAATATAATTTACAAAAAAAGACTAAAAACAGAACTTTTTTTTATATATATATATAACTATACAAAATAGATATTCAATACAAAAAATATTAATTGATTCCTAATGGTGATTTTTTTGGATGTAAGGAAAATTACCCGATTCCGTTTGACCCATCTTCGGTGACAGGAAGCGCCATTTTCTTGAACACTACACCTTCTTCCACGTTCCAGCCAAGCGGCACGACCTTGCGCACACTTTTCAAATACAAAATTTGCATTTGATATTTAATTCAAATTTTTGTGTGCAATTTTTTGTTTTACGTCGATTCGGGTGTAATTTAATTGTTTTTTAGGTCATGATGAAAGTGTGAGTTCAGGGAGAAATCCAAAATCCAACAACGGACGTGGTGGAGGGTAGAACATTGCAGATAAAGAAGTATACAAATAATATAAAATATAGATATTCATCATGTTTGTAATTGTTTTTCTATTTAAAAGAATTAACATTAAGATTACAGACATAAATATAAATAATTTTCTTCAAAATATTTCAAAATATTGTTTAAATGTAGACATCAATACACCAATTCTATTTACACACACATATATAATTGAATGGATTTACATGCAATTGTTGGGCATCGGTTGGAGGCGAATGAAGAAGAGCGATTTTTCTTTTAAGATATAAATATTAACATGGGTGATTCTAATTTTTGTCCAAATAATCTCCAAATAAAATGTTAACACTAAATTGTTTAATTTTAATAAATTTGAATTAGGATCTTCCATGGAAAACTGTGAAAAAGGATATAAAAAGCAATTTGCAAAATATAGTTCATTAATAGTTGAAGCTGTGCTTTGAGTATAAAAGACAAATATTGTAAACAGTAAACAAGTAACCTTTTTTGCATTCGCATCATTTACTTTGCAAATCCTTCTATGTAAAGTTCAAGTTTTAACGTTCAAGCATAAAATGAGACGACCTCCGCATAATTCTTCCACAGATTCACATTAACAAATATACATGCAAGTCACATCATTAAAATATTTTTATTCCTGTATCTAGGTTATGCAGGTTATTGCAAACGGCATTTTCAGCAAATGAAAAAACAAACACTTTCAGATGTACACTTTCACACACACACACACATACACACTTCGTGTAAAAGTGTCGCAAAATGTCCTTGCCAGAGCCCACTTAACTTGCCATTCAGTCAGCCGATCTGAAATGAGACGTGAAAACAGTGGCATAGTCAGCTGATTCACATTTTAACAATATCGAGGGAAAAAAACCGATAAAAACGTATCCTTTACATCGCACGTCGCGTCGCGT
>JANSTS010008461.1:0-24711 GCA_026546915.1 Sylvicola fuscatus | reverse complement strand
AAGTAAGTATCAACACTGTAACTGAACATAACCAACAAGTCCACAGTAATAGTATATTGTAGAAAATATTTAATACAAACGGGCATAAACCACCTCAAGTGGGCAATTAACTACTCGCTAGTGATTGCTTATAAATCAATTCCTAAGGCAGAGTCCTTAGAGACGAAATTCGTTTGCATAAGTGCTACACTAAAACATGAAATATAATAACTTCTTTTAACGATCTAATATATTTTATGCGGTCGGTCAAGTGACTGTTAGAAAGGTGAGGTGGAGCACGAAGTCCAGCGATATTTGGCGCAGCAGGTCGAAGATGGTGCGCACTATACAACTAACATGTAACCTTTGCCCTATATCGACACAATTTGCAGCAACTAAAATTAATTCAGGTGAACTCTCAACTCAATAAGAGCTTTGACTTTTGAAATCTTACAGATTGGAAAATATATGTACGAATGAACTCGACTTTCTATTGAATTAGCATATTTACGGAGCTTCATGTTTTGAAATTCTGCATTCATACTCTGCACTTGATGTCAAATTGTTGATGAATGTCGCTTAAGCCATTTCATCAGTAAAACATGAAAACGTGGTAGAAATCCACTAATTGTAAAAAGAAACATGACATTTGACTTTTTAAGGACGAACCAACAGGTTTCTTGGCTCGCAGTGCTTATGTAGAGCTATACTTAATCTTATCGAATATTTTGTAAAACTGTCGTTAACTATATAATTGTCCGGCGTTATATCACGAGCTTTTCGTGCCTACAATCTAATTACCCACTATTTCTGAAGCTAATTTGGTACTGCAATGTCTTATCGTGTCAATAATGAAATAAAAGAAACAACAAACGTGTTTCCCAATAGCAAAAGGCGAAGCTTTTGCTAAAATATATTATCGTTCCAATATACCATATATTTAATGAAAGCTCGCGTGTTGACCTGTATTACATTGTATATATTTAGATTTTGTATTTACTGATAATAAAACAAGGGAAAAAATCGAACATTGTAATTGTTTGCAATTTAACTGGCATGTTTAACATTCCATCATCATCAACACACCACATGTGTACTCGTGTCATTTGTACTTACTGCAAGGAAGTGGACTTTTGTTCACCTATAAATTGATTGCGTTTGATAATTAAGTCATTTGTTGTTTCAACATGTAGTTTAATTATTTGATTATGTGGAATAAGTGCGTGTCAAACAGATTTTAAGACTTTACTTTCCATATAATTATGAAAAATTTACATTTTGTAATCTTTGTCGTCGGTTGTATTTAATAATTTAGTTATTAATAAATTATAAAAATTAAGAGTTCTATATTTATAATTTGAAATGTGGTCAATTATATTACAAACTAAAAATTGATTTAAAATCTTAGACCAAGACAATGCAAAACTTTGGCGACAAAACTTTTAATGGTCATTTCTTTATTCTAAATTACAGAATCGCTATAATGAGTTCAATAAATTATCATTTATGTAAATACTTCTTCTCTGTGCTCAACATAAAAAAAACTCTAATTTATACAACTAAACGTTTGTCAGCTTGATCCTTGTCAATTATACACATAACCGTAAACAAAAGAGCCTAATAGTGGAAGCAATAAATTTTCACCTGATTTTTTTTCTATACAAATCGGTAAAGCAATCAATCGTGAATTTCTCTCTCGTCGTCCACGTTTTCTTTTACAAAAAGTTATATAGGCACAAACGAGCAGACTAGACGTAGCGTCAAGGTGTGCAATCGAAAGTACTGTATCCGAGAACCCTGACAGATAACTCTTCCTTATAGTATAAATAATTAGGGAATTCTTTATTTCGATTCAAAAAGCGAAACATAAAAGCGTCTGGGTATTATATAAAATATTTAAAACTGTCTTATTTAATTAACTCAGCAAGCACTGGAACTCAAAATGGGAACAAGCAGTCATCTTTTTTGTTGAACAATATTATTTCAGTTTGGTTGCCAAGATTAACAAAAAACCTGTATCACAAGCTTCATTCATGATTTGAAAACGGGCGTCACAAAACTGTTAAAATGAACTTATATGTTCGCCAGCACTAATTGACATACATTATGTTAAATAGGCAAATAAAATATGTTTCGGCTCACTTTTTTTTTTAATTGTGTTGATATAATCGGTTATTGTAATACATGAGCTGGCTAGCTATAAGCGCTGATACATTCATTTAGATGCGAAATGAACTGTATTTGGTTTTTGTTTGTCATTGATTTATGTATTTATGTGGAAACTTTAGTTCAAGTTTTAAACAATTTACAATTAGAACATATAAAGTCAAAAAAAAAAAAAACACAAAAAAAAAATGTAGGCACAAAAATTAAATTTTAATTAATTTGATTTTTTGTAAAAAAATAAAATTACGAAAGCTTCGATAAAAAAAGAAATTCCTTACACCAAATTTTACAGCAACGTGATACTTTACAATGTACACCTTACAACTAAACAACACACTAAAAAGTCAAAACTAAATCATCACATAACATAAACACGTAGAAGAAAAAAAATAAATTGAAAAATTAGTTAACAAGAATAAAAGCATTACTCTGGCATTTTATTGGCTCCGTTTTCCTCATGTGAGTAACTTTTTAATTAAAATTTGCTGCTCACTAAAAACGCGTTTTATTATACACATGAGAATGATAGAAACTCTTTCTCTAATTGAAAGTCTTCATCTATTTTAACAATTATGTTTTAATTGTTTTTTTTTGTTTACTTATATTTCTAAATTAAGTTAACAGGTGCAAAGAAGACTTTTGCTAGCTGTTGTTTGATTTCTTTAAATGAGTTTAAAGCACTAAATAGATATTGGAAGTGGTGGCTGAAAGCAAAGATAAGAAAGAAAATAATTGTATGTACATAGAAATAGATAAGGGTGATAGTACAATTTATATGTGTGTTAAAAATGAATGAAAGGAATTCCGAACTAAAATTTCTAATCTCTTCAAAATAAAAAAATCTTTTATGTGATAACTTATTAGACCTTAACATTTAAGTGAATCATTTGCATTAGTTTGTAACTATGTATTTTTAGTTCACATCACCTGGATCGAATGATTTAAACAAAAATTTAACTCCTCATTTAATTAAATTAAAGGTAAATCTTTCTAAAAGTATACTCTAAATTTTTTTTTAAATAAAAGATAATAATAGAGCATACAAATATGTTTACTAAACATCTTCGGTTCCAGATGAATTGAATATTGTTTTAAAAAAGTTAAATATATCTACGAATCTATACTCTTGTTGATTTTAATATACCTATGCTCTATTCTATTATTGGATTTAACATTTTACTTAGATACCAAGGTGTCTTAAAAACTATAGTAAATAAAAAAACAAAAAATAATTAGTGTTTTGTATGGTTATAAATCAATAAAATGTAAAAAAATCTCCTATAAAAAACAACAATAAATCAACACCTTCTTAACACTAGTGTCAAGATCTCCCACCCATGACTCGGGTGGATAACGTGGAAATGGTGCGATATTCTTGGTGGCAACATTACTGGGCAAATCTCCCAATCTTCCCAGTTTTCTAAGTTGAGCCCGACGCGCTGTGCGCGACTTCGACCTCAGCATCAACGCCGCCTGCATGGTGATTAGTCTGCGTTTTCTTTACACTTTGCCGAAAGCTTTTATGACTTATGAATTATGTACGTCAGTTTAGATTACTGCAGCGCACAAATTCTAGCACACACTTGTTATGCTAACTACTCATTTTTTTTATCACTGGCTTCTAAAAGTAAATCCTCTTCATGTCATTTTGCGTCTCTTTGCTTTTTTATTATACATTTTTTTTTGACAGTACATTCACTTCATTACAACGTTGCACTTTGTCTTGCAACGTCAGAGCATTTATTGCGCACTACACCAACTATGCTAAGCACTGCATGTGGTTGCTACCTCACCAAAGTTGCATTTAATTTCACGAGTGCTACATTTTCACGATTAATGTTTTTTTGCGCGAAATTATTGTTCACATTCACTTTCATTAGCATCGGCGACCACTGTACTGTTGCACGTAAAAACGAGTCATCAGCTTTAATATTTTTTTTTACATAGCTGTTGAAAGAGTTCTGAATTTGTGTATTTAGCGCAACCAAATGCTTAGTTGCAAAAGTAATATGGTTTTGTGTTGGACGTTATTTTTTGTTAATTAAAGGAAAATGTTAGCCAAAATATTTAAAGTTGATAACAATGATAATTAAGGCGACGCGACGCGATGCGACATGCTGGAACTTTAAGAAACGCACAAAACTTCATATAATAATTACACCAAAGAGCGAATATCTGCACGTGTTCTACTAATTGCATGGTATCATCTGGCCAGAAGAAAAGCTGGTGCCGATAGATAATGAAATACGACAATCGGAAACTTGCCTTGTCGACTAAACCAATTTGTTTGAGGAAATTGCCTTTTGTATGTGAATGATACCGTGGGAGAGTGCGCGTTACTCTTCGAATGTATTTTTTAAGAAGGCGATTTAGTATTGATTGCGACCTGGTTTATTTCATCTTTTTGCCTACAACTGTAATTAATTAATACAAAATTCATGCGAGTTTGTTTATTGAATGGAAATAACTATATACAATATACAAGCCGTTGTGAAGGGAAATTGGCAAAATCGATTCTGCCACAAGTACCATGAAGTATGAACGTATCATATACTCGTATATGGGACTCAGAGGAGTCTCATCGATTTCTTAAGCGTAAATAATTTAGGATATTCAATCAAAGCATTGTTTTTGTTTACTTGATTGATTTTACTGTTGCACACCGGCTGGTATTACTAAAAGCCAAAATAATCAACATTTTAAAAATCGCATTGCATAGTTTGGCTATAGTTTATCAAAGATGAACTAAATGAAATGATTTTATCAACTAGTAGGAATATGCAACAGAAATATAAACCTGCAACGACGAAAATAATATTGCACGAATTTATCAGATTTACGACTCTGCACGAAACAAAGTAAAATTGCATTAACGTTCATTAAACACGTTGCTTGCATTTCATATGCACATACATTTTGCTATCACTGAATTCATTAGAGTATTTGAAATCGATCTACATAAATAAATTTTAGTCTCAGCATATGAAATGAATTTAATGCCCAAAGAATTTCTGAGTTCAATGATTAGTTATACATAAATACAAACCAATTCACTTCATCTTAAATTAAAAAATAGCAATATTGAAAACAGTATTAATGAATCCTTAACCACGATCGATTGCCAATACTATAAAAAAAATCCACATCCTTTTTCTCTAATAGTTCAAACGAATTTGGCATACATCAATAACTAGAACAAATAAGTGTATAGTAGACGTAAATTTATTGACAAAAGTTTAAAATATTATCAAGAAATATTTATACAAAATAATGGCACAAAAACATCATTTTCACGTTTGCTTGCCGAAGCAAAATCTTCTTCTTCTTCATACTCAATCGACCGATTTCACATTTATATATACATATACATATACATATATAAATATATTGTCATGCTCATTGTATTTCGACGATACTCTAAATCACTTAGGAACATTTTACAAACGATCGCTGAATACTAAGTATGTTAGGCGTGAGCATATCCGAATAGGAGATAGGTACATAATGTAATTCAATATTGTCAACATGAAACTGTTGAAACGAACGTTATAAATATCAATATGAAAATTTTGTCTTAAAACGATGTGTCGATTGTTTTTAACATACACACAGTTTATCATTTTTAAGAAAAAAATTGATACTGATATAGTGGCTGTGGGTTAGGATGATAGCCGAATAACAGAGTTGGTTTTAAGTAAATTATATACAATATTTCGAAAACTCTATACAAGTATTTTGATCATATTGCACACAACAAGGAACACCAGACTGTGAAGCAACAACAGCAGTTTTGATAATAAAAATCAATCGGAATGATGTATAATTTGAATATATTTTAGATTTTTGGAACACATTTTAAATTCATGGTCATGGTGAAACGTTGTGTTCGATCAATAACTAACGAAAATGTGATATCCTTGAACAACTCGGCCTGTACTGCCACTTGATTTGATATTTATTTTAAGTTGTATGGCGTATGCCAAACAAATGTATGCCGATAAATAATACAACACCTTTGCCTTGTTTACGTTTATATTTTACAATGCACACGAACACAAAGTGCCACTGCCTTTAATCAATGCAAACATGCCATTCTGTTGGTATGTATACCGAATACTAAATGGCGGTGTTAAATTCAAATATCCGTTTGCAAATGACTCCCATTTTGTTGACAATGAAATTGAATACATTTTCTTATTTGTAGCCTTGTGATTGCTTTGGGACCTTTGACATTTCTACCCAGGTTGAATGCCACCAGCCATTCATGTCGCATAAAAGCCTAAAGATATGTCTTTTCGATGCTCACACATAATGACAAAAAGGATTCACAGAAAACATATACACTACACAAAAGCGCATAAACTAAATAAAGAAGCAAACTGCTACATTTCCCATAAGTATGACAACCATAACTGATAACACCAAGAATCTATTATATATTTAAATGGGCTGCAAAGAAAAAAAAAGCGTAGGTTTCTAAGGGCGCAAGCAAAAAACATGGTAAAAGTGAAATCGCCCTTCCTCTCAAGATGCAGTTTGTTATAGTCCCCAGGAACTAAAAACATACGATCACAACATAGTCAAATGCAACAAACGTCATATGGCAGGCAAATCACCACAAATTAAAATGACTTGGCATCATTACCTCAATGCGGTCACAAGTACAAACTTCCAAGTGTCTGTGCTCAGAGTCACAGTAATCAGAATCGGCGTATTTGTGTGTCTGGGCGGTCTGGCCACTGCCATTGCCACCATTAGGCAGGCCGTGCGCCGTATGATACTCATCCTGATTTACCTCATCGCCGGTTGTGACAGTCGGCGGTTTGCTGTAGTCCTCGTACACGTGACTGGCACGTTTTCGATCGCGATAGAAGCTACATTTGCGCTCCAGCTGAATAGCGGCAGCTGCAGCGGCGGCGGCAGCGGCCGAGCCATGCGGCCCTGGAGACGCATTAGGCGTCGCCGGCGTCACAATGATCGAGTCACTTGGCACTGGCAGCTGATTGCTGGTGTGGTAATGGTGATGATGGGTGCAATGTTTTGTGGTGGGTGTTGTCGGTGGGGTGGAGTCTGTTTGAGAGGTAAATGGCAAGGTGGCGGTAGCGGATTTATGAAGATGATGATGGGAGCCATGTAAATGGCGTTCGTGCTTCGGTGAGCGCAACGAGTGCAACGGACACTGTGATGCACCACCCTCGTGCTGACTGCCCTCGCTTATCGGCAGCAGCAGTTTACTTTGCGTTGCATAGCCAGCACTTAACTTTCTTGCTTGCGCTTGTGGTGTACGCAGATATGTTGGTGGCAAATTGTGAAATTGACGACTTTGTTGGGCTGCTCGTGGTGTGGCCAGCGCCAACTTCGAAGCAGCAAGTTTGTCTTTGATGCCTTGCTGCAAAAGTACTTTGTTCTTGTTGTTCTGTTGGCGTTGACGTTGACGTGCTTGACGTGACGCCAATGATGCACCACCTGCTGCTGCATACATTGCTACTATTGATGCGGCCTATGTGCGGATTATTAGGTGTGGGACGAATAATTCGATGCTGTAGTCAACAGCCAACCCCTTCTTGCGGATAGTTTTTTTTTTATTCTTAATAGCTTTGTGCTGTTTTAGCTTTGTTTTTATATTAAATTCTTTACAAATTCCTGTATATCATCTAAATCTGTTTTTAATGCATCTTGCTGCTCCTAGTCACATACATTGGCAATACAAAGAATTTCGTTTGTGCTTATATCTTTACACCTGGGCTTCTGTTCTACGTTTAATTAAGTTAATTAGTTTTGGGCGCTTCTTACATACTAAAACAACGCCACATACTGTGTACGTTTAAAATTTTTTTTACTGCTATTGTTCTTATTTATAAACATGTAATATGCTTACAATTTCTTTATGTATTAAAATCTACGATAAGAAGCGACTCTCTGGCACAAACAGGCGTGTCCTGTATCCATTTTTTGTGTTTATGAGTATTCTTGTTATTGTGTGTGGCCCTAATTTATGCTCAAAAGCTTTATGGGTCTTTGGTAGCTTTCTAACATAATTTTTCTTTACACATAATTGTTTTTATTTACTGAAATTATTATTTAAAAAATAGGAAAAGTTAAAAGACGAAACCGTTATAGTTGTTGCTGTTGTTGTTGTTCTTGTGTTTTATGTTTGAGTGGTTAAAATCAACACACTCCTTTACAATATAAATTCTAAAGAAAGAAATTCTGATTGCAGGAGAATAAGTATCTTAAACTTTTGGTAAAAGTTCCACGAGTGAATTTATTAAGCACAACCAATCACATAAATTTGTTGATGCCGTTGGGATTTATTTCTCTTCTCTTCAATTGAACGTTACGATGTAAGAAATATTTCATTCTAGATCGATTTTTATTGTATTGCAGCTTTAAATTTAATGTTGGCTGAATGTTTTACAATTTTTTGACTTTCAGTCAACTTCAGTCAAATTAATGTATCTAATTAATCTTTCTCAATTACCTAAATTACTAGGCTGTGGCCACGATTATTTGAAATTTAGCAATCATGGTATTGCATTTATTCACCCCACAATTTGATTCTATTGTTGTGCGTTTGTTGGTCGCGGGAAAAAACACGGTTTTTTGAATGGGTCTGCAGTGATTTTGTGAATTTGTTTGTGTTCCAAAAGGGGAGCGACTTAATGCTTGGTTTGATGGTGAAATGTAATTAAACAGAACGCGAATGTCGTGCTCTGCAAACAGTTTCAGAACACGTAAAAACTGTATTTGAAATGAATGTGGGATTTGTGATGTGGTCGTTACAGAGCCGCGAACCAGGTCAACGGTCAGCACGACACACAAAAGAGTGGACAGGTTCTATCGATTTAGAAGAAGAATAAAACCTCAATTTTACATTGATTGTGCTCTCATATATGTCTTCGTCTAATATTCTTGTAGGCAGACAAAATTTAGTAAAATATTATAAAACAAACAATTTTTAGTTGAAATGGAGTTTTCTGATTAAAAAAGACTTGGTAGACTAATGTTTTGTATGTTAAACAAAATAGTGATTGTTTTTTTTTGTTATAAAGTTTCAGCAATAGTTGATTGTGTTTTGTCGTTCATTTACCTCTTTTTTCGTTTCTAACTTTGATTGATTTGATTGTAAATACCCACCAAAAATAGGTTGAGTTTGTAACACTTAAATATCTAAAATTATATAAAATAATTTAAACCATCAGCTAATATCATTTGTTGTCATATATTTATTAAATTGTCGTGGTCATTTCTCACATTTATCGTAAACATTTAACAAACATCCTCCTTATGTAAAATGTAATGTTGTTTCAAATAAAAATATATTTTCAGTTGTATTGTCTTATGTGATTAACGTTTGTTTTCCTGTGTGAACAGCAAAGCTTAAGAACTTAATCAACTGAGTATAGGCCAATAAACTTAGGATTTGCTCTAAATTTAACAACAACCGTCAACAGTAATTCCTTTTGTTGCTATTTTTCTTGTCTTCTCTTGGTTTTTCTTAATTATTGCTCCAAGTCCTCAAATATATTGCTCCATTAAAAATGTTTACATTCTTATAGCAATAATTGTTTTTTATTTTGCCAATGAGTAACTTATGCTATTTAAAATAAACAAGTATCAATTTAATCAATTATAATTTTTCTGAGTATGCGTCTTTAAGTATTATAACAATTACAAACATTTACCTTCTTAAATATATGTATATATGCTCAATAGTTCATGTTATTTAACAATCATATTCGTATAATTTTTCTATATTTAAGACACTTAGGGTTCACATTAATTTGTTGATTAAATTTTAGAAATTCAATATAAAATCTTCTTTAAGTTTAACTTAGACATATAACATATTATATACTTATTAAGCGTTATCAAATTCATTTAATTTGTTCTCCTATTGCATGTGCATTTTAGGTAAGCAATTTGAGACAGCATTCTCATAAGTTGACCATAAAGAAATATGAAGAATGACTGTACCATGTAGTGAGGACATCTCTGCGCAGATGAATTCTTTCAACATTTAAACGTATCAGCACAAGAATTTTCGCACAAGAAAGAACTAGCTAATGAGCTTCTATTCGCATTTGGCCATCGATTTTCCTTGGCTCTCGCTGAATGCGTGATGTGAATATACGCACATTAACGTTAGAATGTGGTGGATGTGGGAAATTTAGTCGCAGAATATACGGGTAGTGAGGGCGTTGGCGTTTTGGATGTTGAAGTAGCCACAAAGACGAGTGAGCGGAATGTGGGAAAAGTAATGTGAAAATGGAAAGTGTGAAAAAAGGATAAATTTTCGTTTTTTCGTTTTCATAAATTGCTGAAATTGAAGTGGTTACAGAAAATGATTTAATAATATAATAATTATTGTTGTAATTTAATATATTCTTCCGGTCGATTTCACAAGCATAATTGTTCACGCGTGTTTGCGCTTTTTGTCGCGATTTAGAGCTTACTCAGCTTGGTCCAATGAAAGGCATTGCATGCAATGGAAATAATTAGGCTAGACGTAATATAAATAACAAATTTGCAGAAAATGCATTGTCAGCCTGCACTAATTAAACAGTTTTTTTTGTTTAGTACATATTACATTTATGCTTAATTCAAATTTAAATAAAAAAGCAAGTATAAAGCAGAAACTGAAAACTTTTAATTTGCATGCGATCTTTGAATGTAAAGCTTTACAAATGCATTTTATATTATACGAATATTTACTAGAGTTAACTAACGTTTAAAGTAAATTGTGTCCCAATAAAAACATTGAGAGTTGTAGCCATAGATATATAAAAAAAGTCATAAGCTTGCGTTAGGCGCCTCAAGACATATCCCTCTTGACTTGCATCCACTTAACCTTAAAAAAAATTGACATCCTCTTAATGTCCTTATAGTGCCACAATATCCATGGACGTTTCACACACAATTCTAAAATCATTGTGTCAAGTCTTATTGTAGAGCGAATGTTTTTGTTTCACTCTATTTCTAAGAAATTCCTTTGTACACAACAAAAACCGTATGCATGACAATGGTGAAACTTTCCAAAAAGAAATTTTACTACTTCAGAACAATCAGTACACCGACTGTCTCCATAAGGAATTAAGGATATAAATCCAATAGCACTATAAAAAAGTGCTTTGAAGTAACACAAAAAAATGAATCCTCTATTCCGTTACATTCTCTCGTTTTCAATTTAGACATACAAAATGCAAAATACTACGAATTGTGAGACTTTGTGATCTTTTTTATTAATAAATACTTTATATTCACGGTTATGAGCTTTTTCTTTAAGACATGGTAACACAATTCGCAAATTATAAACAAACAATGAACATAAACCGAGTCTCCAATAAGCCGGAGGCATTTATTTATAAGAACAATCGTAATTGGTGATTCTGAAAAGCGTGATTATTGGCAAATTGTTAAAGCTCGTATTTCAATTGCAGGAAAAGAGGGTGCTAATCCACGTGTCTGCCATTAAAAGCTTTCTGAATATATGTACAAAAAGGACTACCAACAGTTACTTATGTGTGAAAAGTAAACTTAGGCGATCAAGAATTATGATACTAAGGTGCGTGACTGTGTCATTTGCTTGTGGGATGGACGACATAAAGAGATTTTTTTAATTTACAGCATAACTTGTCTTAGGTTAACTTAAAAAAATAATTAACACTCCAAACCCAATTTAAAGTACATTACGTATTGACAGCTCGTTTCATTCCCATGATGCATTTTATCGATTTGCATAGGTGTACCCCCTATTTCATTTCTGAGTTTAGTTACACACACATACACACACACACACAAACACACACACATCTACACTGTTGCACATGCAAATCCATTCCAATTTGGTGAGTTTCAACATGAGAAATCAATAGAAGATTTATTTGTGTATGTTTATGCGAGGGTACCATTTTCCGTTGGTGTGTCCTACACAGCCCAAGCGTGTTCAATTATTGCACACGAATGCAATACTGCAATTAACATGACAAACTGTGTAACGCTATATTGCAAGTTGCAGCAATCATTTTTTAAATATAGTTTTACGGGTACCCATGTGTGAGCTGGGATGGTTTGATGTGTACAATGTACATGTGATACTGCAACATCTCTATCTCAGTCGTCATGAAAATGCTTCATTGATGCATATGTGACAAAAAAATGGTTTTAAACAAGCAGGCAAAGGTGTTATGTTTTATCGATTTTACGTTTTTACTCTGTATACTTGATGCAATGTTTTAATTGTCACCCATTGGCAATGTGATTATCTGGTTTCGCAATGCAAATCAACGCTTTATTGTAAGCTTTGGTCTTCTTTCCAATGGGAATTCATTTTTAATTCCTCATGATATGCTTGCAAACATTTAAGGTGCCAAATGAATGAAAATACTCGAATTAAGAATGTTCTTCCGCATGGAAATTTTTTTTTTTTTCATTTTTGTGATATGTTTCAGTAAAGGCCCTTGGCTGCAGTCTGATGATGACTTTATTCAGTTCATTGAAACTTAGAAAGTGAAAAATTGTTGTCACAAAAGTGTTTGTTTTTAACACACTTCACATATAATAATCATAATCAATGTCAGTATATAAAAATAACTGAATTTTCTCTATAAAATGTCTAAAAATATTATTCATTCATTGCTGAACCTTTTTTTTGGACACAAATATCATGCAAATACTCATATTGGCAAAAACAATGACATAATATGCAAATCTGCGATGTTGTTCACACTTTATGCGTGGGGAAGAAAAGTTTAGCATTTTAATCAAATACTCAACTTATTTTAAGTAAAACACCCTTATTTATGAAAAATTCCAACAACCATATAAAATGAGAATCAGTCATTCACTATGCTCTGGCGATATTTTATGACTGCGAAATTAAATTTATGCTGATTAAACGCTCCCAACTCTTTTCCAATGGAAAAAATCTTCTTGATTTATGTACTACTGGTGTACATAAGCGTTGGAACCTGTTGAGTGATATATGCCAATAACGTACGCCAGTGTGACAAACAAACAGATGTGCTAGATGACTTTATTGTTGGAAACTTGTTGTAAGGTAGAAGAAGAACAACTTTTTCTGTTGTAATTCGGTATGTTGATCTGGTGCCAAGAAATTGATGCGCAACACATTACACAATGACTGCGCACTAGTGATTTATGGTTCGCTCTATGGCATTGGGATGGAAAATTTGCACCGCTGAACATAACTGTTGCAAAGTTTATACGGAATCGATCAAATTACATGTTGCACATATCTTTGTATTGGCCCGATAGCCAACAGTCTCTGCAATTTTCTAAATCAACAATATAAAACGATGGTCATACGTGAAATCGCCCCTGGGGATGGAAAATGATCAGTCTCTGTGGGTGGTTCAGCATTGTGTAATTGACATTTACCTATAGCGTACAATTTGATTCCGCAGAACGTTAATGTGACATCTAAATGGCAGGATATCCGGTTGAGCGGACAATCGATGCAGGACAATAATTCCGTCATGTATTTCAGACTATGCAGATGTATGATTTCATTTTGATTAATTTACATTCACTGGTTAGATGAGTTTAAATGCCTATAGCATCGGCATAGCATGGTCTTAGCCAGGGATACAAATAATACGATTGACATTATCAACAACTCGTTGAAAGCAAAAAACTATGTCAGATCGTGTCCACTGCAGTAATTTGAATCTAATGTCATGCAATTGAGCGATATTTGCATTTGGGTTGCGCTGTTGCGCAAAAGAGGCTCAACAGTTGATGGTAAAGAAAATAAAATGACAAAGTGCAACAGCCATCTGACGTAAATTGTTTTTTTTTTATGACAGGTTAAGTCGATTCGAGTCGTTGTTTCATTTCAATATCACAAAAAGATATTGTCACTTTCTCTTAAGTCTATGTTATTAATATAGCACATGTCAAAGTATGATATTATAATCTTTTTAATTTTCTTATATATATTGTATTAGAAATGTCATCGCTTGTGACCACCTTTGCATTGCCCTAGCCAGTTCTCCGAAATATTTAGCACATAAACTAAAACGAGCCGTTTGTTTTTTATCGCAATTTTCCCTTTTAATCAATATTTTGTATGAAATCGTGACTACATCAACACAGAGTTGTCGCGTATTCGTTGTAGCTGTTTCTATCGCGGTTTCGTTTTTTTACAGTATATATTCGTTGGGCTATCCGCGCATTCTGGGGGCGATTTCGTGACTTTTTATTTGATTTTGATAGAAAAAAACAGCGTTTGAAGTACAAAAATGTAATAAAGAAAATCAAGCCAAATTATGAACGGGACAAAAAGAAGAAAAAGGTATGTATTGTTCATGGAAACATGCAAATACCTTTCAGAAATGAGCAGCGGTTTTTCAATATGACAATGTAGCGATGTTATGTTGCTTATCCGTATGGGTATATATACGATGGATGATGGAATAAATATAAAATATTTTAAATTTGAAAAAATGCTTTAATCCCTCTTTTTCATAAATGTTGTTATATAAAACAAAAGAAATCGTAACATAAAGATAAAAGTTTACCCGGTGTGTTCCTCACACAAATTATTTAATTTAGTAATTGATATGTGCATATAATATCCCAGGAGTGCACAAACGAATTTTAAATTTTTTCAACTAAAACTAAGGAAATTAGTTTTTTGTGAATAAACATGCGTTAACATGACCTCTAGGGTAATTATACGAGTATTTATAATGTATAATTATTGTCATTGGTGTAAAAGCTACACCATTTATAGTATCATATTACAAATACTTATGTTGCTTTCAAAACAGGATTATTGCTTTTTCATTAATTGCCATATATATATATTATTTAAAATAAATTGAATCAATAGTACGAAAATGTTTTGTTCAATGGAACAAACTGCATTTGAGTTGAAAACAAAGGGTATTTACTTAGATGTTTAATTGTCAAAGGAACACACCCACCCTAACCTCAGTTACTATTCATTAATAAATTATTATGCGGACACAACATACAGAGTTGATGAATACGTATGAACATAAATACAATTTTGCCCAACCCTTTCAAAATAGTTGTTCGTCTACCAAAAACGACGAAGTGAGTTTGCATCCACTGACCAGTCAAAATTTGAGTTTATGTGACAAGCAAATCGGGTCATTTCAGCTGATACGATATCAAATCAAACAAAACTAATTTATACGAGTAATCGCCTAATAACCTTTTGTAGGATATTTAACCCATTTATTTTTAATGCTAAATCATCGAATAAATGGTAACCGACGGCAAAATTAGGAAGGTGTCAAAAAGTAGAATCTACATATATAACTATATATGACGCTTTTAAGGAGCTTGCACTTGTTTTTTATTTTAAAATAATTAACCAAAATGTACGTTAAACGGTCGGATGACGGACTGGTGCATTGTCAATGGATGGGCTTGTCAATGTCGCTGTCAGAATATATAATAAGGAGCTTTGCATTGACTGGGATCTATGATAGGATTAACATCATATAAAGACACGGTTGTATTTATTTTACAATTAAGCTTCTAAGAATCACAAATCCAGGGTCAATATAAAATTCAAATTACAAACAGATTTTCTTCTTCACAATAATTTATAAATGTTTACCAAAAATGAATAAAGCATTTTTGATTTGCCTCTTAGCTAAATTGACAGTTTGACCTCGAAACGCTTACTTAATATAAAGTGTTTGTCGGAATATGTATACACACTCCCTATTGCCAAATGGACACGTACGTGCACAATGTAACCATTTATTACAACTTCCACAATTTTACTTCTCGTCCACATAAATACAATATATCTCCATAAATGTATATCCAAATATACAATATATAAATATGGGCCACATAAAACGCATTAAGTCTAGCTTCGGCACTTAACAGAGAGCTGCTGTTCATACAAATCGATTTGTTAAGCCCTTTTCAAATCACAATTTCTCATATCAAGGCGCTGATATTAATCGCAGGTAGGTAAATTATTGAAATATGTTAGACCAAACACAATACAATTTCATATATAGAATAAAACCATATGTCGGGTATAGATGTTCATATGCAATATAAATACGAGTACAATCGCACGTACATTAAAATCAAGCAAACAGTGTGGACTTCACAAGAAAATATATGTTAAGTCCTTTTTCCTGTTAGTATTTGGGAGAACACAAATCGATGGCTGGATTGAGTTTTGGTTCCCGTTTTTTGGGCGACGCAGCATTTCACTATTCGCAGAAACAGCCTTTTTTATTAATCAAAGCGTTCACCTTTAACTATTTTGGCAAAAGAACAATACATTTTTTTAGGTATCGAACACAACTACATATTAAAATATGTAGTAAATTTCATACAATTTTTTAAACCATAATTATCCACTTTGTGATGCATAAACGTGCTCGTTTTTAACTACACAACAAACAACTCACATTTATGAAAAACCTAAACTTAAAAACACAACATATATAGTATACTTATGTGTTTAAAGTCAGAATGAATTGATGCAGTAAGACAAAACTAATTGAACACGAAAAATAAAGAAAAAAAATATTCCAAAATATCATAAGCGATAACACAGGATGTTTGCCTGCTTGCCGACGAAAGACTAGAATGGTGTACCCTCAACGGCCTGTACTGAAGCGACAACTGGATATGCCACTAGCTGCTAAGGGTGCCATCTGCTTGTGGAATTCTTGACATAAAGTTGGAGTGCGCCCGGCAACCAAAATGTTGGGGTAGTGAAAATATTTTCAGTCCCTTATAATGGGAAGGAGAAAGAGAGATAGATAGAGACAAGGGAAGGCCATATGCCGTTGGTGAATGGACGTCATGAAAGAAGAGCTTTTATGTAAATGCGTGCTTTTAATGTCAACGCCATGATAGAAACAAGATTAATTAAAATTTTAAAACTCTATATAAAGAGGACATTTCCAAAATATTAGGGTATGTTAAATTAGACAAACTAATAAATTGCTCAAAAAAGAATGATTGAGGATCATTTTTTTAAAGTGTTTTTACCCTCCAATAAAGTAAGGATAATAAGGATTCGGGTATTCACCATATTCATCATCTGGAACTAAAACCATCATATGGCTTACCCCTGAAAATTTTTCCAAATAATTGTTTGATGCCTCGTTCTGTATTTGTGGCTTTCTGATCTGTATTGTAATTAAAAATATATTCTAACATATAAACACATTGACACCCATACAAAAAATGAGTATTAAAAAGGGAATGCGCGCGCAATCAGCATTCAATTTTTATCCTCAATGTAGTTAGAATCATTACTATAAAGCAATAAAAATGTATGAGGATGTATAAGCTTTCGCTATTCACCAAAAATAATCTGAGACAGCAACCATCATATGGCTTAGCCCGATTACCCCTGAAAATTCGCGCAAGTTTTTAAAGATTTTTCGTTCTGTATCACCAAAGCTTTAAGCTTACTATCTGTATTGCAAATTTTCAATATATTGTAACGTCATGTATCTACATTGTCACATACACAAAATCTTCAGAAATTATAATAAATTTTACTATTACTGAATGCGTGCGCAATCAGCGATCAATTTGAAACCTATATTCTAATTACAGTCATTTACATTTTTTTACGCAGTATTTGGTGTTTATCTTTTATCAAAAGTGAAGCTCAACTGAATTAATGACAAAAAGTTAAATCATTCAGAAATTAAGTACTTCAACTAAATGTATACAATTCAAATATTGGTATGTTTATTATGTACACAATTTTAAAAATTTATTTAATGAGGTACCACCGGTAGATTTTGTTTAAGTAATTCCATATGCTAGAAGACTTTTCACTAAAACATAAGTATTTAGTAGAATACAACAAAAAGTTTAAGTCTTTTTAACCCATTTGGTTTTATTCCATTCGCTTTTGTTGCGTGAAACTTGATTTGACATTCACCCACCTGCACCATGTCGGTTCTCCATGGCTTCCTCATCACACAATGCATATAACATTTGCTTTTTTATTTCTATGTAATCACCCCTATGTACAGAAAATGAAAATACAGCACGGTCGAGTAAAAACAGAATCAACTCACTCATATTATTAAAAGTTCACACGCCATCTTTATTATTTGCTCATAAATGCGGTAGAATATTCCAAAAAAACCGTACCTCTAGAGAAAATGACGTGACATATAACATTTTATTTGTTGAATTAAAAATACTCTTTTTGTTTTTCTTCAAATATTCACCAGTGAAATAGTGGAGCGGTGGTGTACAATGTTTGTGTGATTATGAAACAATTATTGATGAATTGCCCTGACTGGTAATGGGCAGGGCGGTTGTCCTCTGGGGTCCTACACCCAAAACATCAAAGAGACGCAACACAGTTTAAGGACAATACGTATGTACACAACAGGATTTGATTGTGTTTTAGCCACGCTATATCAGCTGTGTTTGTTCACCAAGTGATTTCGTAAATGAATTATATGTCACGGCTATGTCAGCCAGAAGTGAGAAGAGTATCGAATTTCATATACAAATATTTGAAAGCGTTTATGCGCCGCGCCGCGCCGCACGACATGTCACGCCAAGTGTTCATCCCTTGTATTGATGGAGGAAACATTCTGAAACTCAACAATTTGCGGGTCAGCGCTAACCGAATTTCATTAATTATTTATTTTTTTATTAAAAAACAAAGTCGGAGAATTTTTTTAATTTGTTTGAATACAATTAAATCTGCACACTGATTTACAATTATTTGGATTCCACACAATTTTATGGAACTTTTCAAATACAATACAATTCGCAAATTACAAATTCAAACATCAAAGTAATTTAATAAAATTAAATAATTTTTTTTAGTTGTAATTTTTATAATTTGCCAGAAACGTACATAATTATTTCGGTGGGAGTTCGTTATGAAAGTCGGTGGGAAAGTAAATTGATAACATTAATCATCATAAACTATAAACTTTGTCAAAATTCATAATTTGGGTCTTTTTTATCACATATTTCATTTGGTTTCAACTTAATTAATACCTATCGAAAAGAATATGAATAATATGTAATACTAACTATAATTACGGCCTAAATTATATTAAACATATAATACTCAAAGTACCTTAGACTACCAAAAACACAGAAAGTAAGAAATTGTAATATTGAAAATTAATAATCTATTTTGTACGCCAAACTTTTTACAACATAATATTTCATAATAGAAATCGCCAATTAAACCCATCGCCAATTCAAATTCCCAAAGCCATTGTTGCTTATCTAATTAAACCATCCCGCAAGATGCGCTCAGCGTGCGTATTTTAACCCTAATTAAGTTTTCTGCCCGAAAAAGCTACAAAATTTTACATTGTTCATCTGTTGATTCGCTGTGCAAGAGTCCAAGAAATTTAAAACCATTTGTTCTCGCACCACTGCTCAGAGAACGTTTGTGTTATTCATTTAAACTTAATTTATTCTTGAGTACCGATGCTTCAGAAAAAGAGTCTCAAATAAATATTCGCACTTGTGGCTCGCGTGAATGAGTATATATGTTATGTATGCCTAAATAGCGCGGTATTGCTGCGATTTGACGAATCGGAGACAAGCGGGCAAAACTACGCAATGCTGGTGATGATAAGAGTTTTTGCTGTGGGTTTCTTGCTATTCTTGCCGTCTCTCCGTTAATTCGTGTTTAAGGGGTTAATTATTGCATTGTTAATGACAATAAAGGGTTGTTTAGAAGTGTGGTGACACATTTTCGCACTTGTCTTAATAACTGTGTTAAATGTTAATTAAGTGCTATTGTATATACTTTATAAAGCTAAGGCGTCAATGCAATTAGGCGGTACATCAAGAAAGGTATATTAATGATGCCAGATTTTCTTAAATGTAAGTTTGACGAACCTTTTTTAAACGATATTATAGACTACATTTGTCAAATTTTTAGTATTGATAATTGAATAGCATGAATGATAAATGACTTGCTAGCAAATTAGTATGCTTCCTAAGCGTTACGTATTCACTGAAATTACTTTGTTTATTTTTTTTGTAACGCAGAGTGAAGTGAATAATATTTGTTTGCGAAGGCATTAGCATTAGCAGAAAATGTTTAAAAGCCTGACTTATGTCTTCTTAAATAGTATTTTAATAAACCTTCTTTAATTCATTTATTTGACAATTCGAGTAAAAGCCAATATCAACCAATAAGCAGTAATAGGCGAATCCTTTGAAAATAATATTTTACCTAATCAAAAGTATTCATGTCGCCAACTCGAATGAATACATTTATATTAACAATATGATTTTGGCAGTTCTCTGCAGCAAATTTCACCACAGCTTAACGTACAATTATTCTTTCTGTATGGTACCGTATTCTCGAATATCTTCAGTTTAACTTTATCTATATTGCAATATGCATATTTTCTTTTAATGCAACATTAGTCATGGTAAAAGCAACAATCAACCGTCTGAATCAAAAAAAAATTCATTTCAACAAATAAATTTCAATGAAGATAATAATATGTGATATAACAACTTTCTTTGGAATAAATTCTACATTGACGCTGATATGTTTGAGGCAAAGGATGAGCACAGATTTAAACGACGTAAACTTCCTCTTTAGTCATAATCGGGCCTTAGGTTTTAGTTTATATACGTACCAAGAATATCAGATAACACACGCGGCAGGGAGAGCTAGCGTCAGATTTCATATACTCGTATATGATATATCCCATTTTGAGGTGTGTTCTTAAGCAAAGAAAAGGTAATTTTTAGGTTATACAATTTGAATGGCTGAGACTTGAAAAATGCGATGACATATTATAACATATGTTTACGGACATTTTTCTAGACCACTTTTTTGGAATCAGTAGGTATTCATGCATCATTAGAATTTGTTGCCAAAAAAGTAAAAGAAAAATAACTTTAATTTTCTACTTAACATACTTTTTGTTTTAAGTCGAATAACAAAAGTACATATCGTTTTATTGGAAAACATCTAATATCCTGGGTACGTATATAAACTAAACAAGCATTCGTGATCTCAAATTCATCATTCCAGTAATCAAATGTACGGGTGAATATGGAAATTTGTATACATCAAACGTGCACACATATACAGTCACTCACATGACGCTTTATTAAATATATTGATTTTTCTAAGAAAAATTTCACGCATCCACGCTCAAACACTCTTAATAAATTTTGGTTTTCATATAATATTTCGTTTCTCTTAAACGGTTGCATATTCAAAGCTGTTTTTTTGCCTGAAAATGCCTCGCCGAATTATCAGTTCAAGTTTTATCAATTTTGTTAGTGAGTTGTAGTTGGCAATTCAGTCCTTAAAGAACTCCTAAAATTAATTATTAATTTGTAATTAATTAATTCAATTATACGAGAAAAAACAATTATTATGTTTTAACTGTAAACATTATATTAGGAGTAATTTTTGTTGACGACCTAATGGTTTTTAAGAAGAAATTTAAAAGTTCTTCTTAAAATTAAAAGATAGGTTATTTCTCAGGCATCATACAATTTTAATTTTTAATCGCAACATACAAATGTGTTTGTTTTTAAATAAAAATTTACTCAACTATAATTTCATTAAAAAAGGGGTACATTTTCTGTTTCCTTATATATTGTAAAACATAATTGCATGTACGTAGAATGCCATCTCAAATAACAAGCCATGTAAAATCATCACTATATATGCAGAAATAATGCCAACATACTTACAATAAAACTCTACCACAATACGACACGTTTTAACAATCCGCGTTGAAATGAGACGACGAGTCAAGAAAATTATTAATATGCTGATGTAATGAAACACGCGCACAGACCAGCCTTCCGTCACAAATGTGATCTGTGCACATATTTTTTTCAAGCCCATTTAACTCCCTACCTACAACATAAAGTAAACTAAAAGGAAAGAACATTTTGGAAATCTGGGAAAATAATGATTTCCTTTTAATTGCCGTATGTGTACATGTATTTCGAGTCTTTCAATAGTTGAACGCTTTTAGCTTCTAGTCTGTAGACATAAACCAGTACATATGTAAGTTAATCCTTTCTACTTTTATGAAAACACAAAAAAGCCGCAGCCGCACAAGGAGGAGGACCTCTCATCTCTATTGCAGCATGGAATTTTAATTCATGCAGTTGAGAGAGCTGAAAGAGTTGAAAAGCTAGGCAATAATTGCCATTAAGTGCTCACTCAACCAACCATACAATTAAATGCATTACAAGTTGCATACATTTTTGAATGCATTCAGCCTTCAGGTTTTATCCTTATATACGTGTTTAGTATCGGAATCAATAAGATTTAAGTTTTCCTAATAGCTTCTTAGTAGCCTGTATACTAATTTCAAAAGTTCGCCAAAGACTTTTAAAACGTCTTGCGTTTGTACGATTTTGCGTATGTGTGTGACATTTAATCATGTGTAAATGTGCGTAAAATGCGTAGAATTTCTTATATGTGTAAAAGTGGAAGAATGGAAGAAATTTCATGACATTTGAAGCACAAATAATTCTCACCAGTTTCCAATTGTTGCATGTCTGCCGACTTAGGTCGCACGACAATTCATTTATGTCCGCTCTCTACATAATCCATAATACATAATTTAAGCGACGCGACGCAAGAAAATAATTTCACCTTTTTTGCCATAATGTTTTGCTCTACCCCTAAACACTTCTAAACCCACATCCTGACCTAGTCATTAGTGGTTATGTTTATTACATACATTGTACAGTGTGTTATAATATAATATAGTACATGCACTATATTAATATCGACTACTTCATATGTTTTTTTTGTTAAGTAAAGTAATTTTTCTTTGCTTAAGAACACACCCAGAAATAGGATTGAATCTTGCGTCGCGTCGGCTCTCCCTGCCGCGTGTTTTTTTAAAACTTTATGTAAACTATTAAAAGTAAACTTTTAAAAATGCATTAATCATCATTAATCAACCATTGTAATAAATTTTCTTAGCTGAGCTTTAAAACAAAATCGGTATATTAAATTAAAGTGGTGAAATTGACGCGTCAACATCTTCCTCTGGACAGTCTAAGTTCAAAATACAAAGTTCACTGAAGTGAGAATGTAATTACGAATTTCTCTATTGTATATTTATTGACATATTGATACAACGGCCGCCCTAACAAAGCAGACTTCGGCACACAGAAAGAGCATAGATCAATACATACTCTATTGATCAGTTGATACTTAAACACACAAAACATGTATGCTTGCCAGTGTATGTGTGCTAGCGTGTCAGCCTGTGTGTTTGTGTATAAACGTACGCGCATATATACACATCACATAAAAGTAGCCTTTTTTCAAGCTCAACTGAATGAGATAGAGAAAATCAAAGCAACCCCTTTGGCACGCAAGTTGAAGTGTGCTTTTGACCCATTTTCTTCAAATATTAACCAACTTCTCCGCTTGTCAGCTGTCTGGATTTTCCGATATCAACCGACATCGGTGGTGCAAAAAGGAAATTATGTATGCAATTTAATTATGTATATATTGCATACTGTTATCACATTACAATTTACATCGCATGCACATTCACTGCTCATCTTAGTCACTGATTACTATTGAGCTTTTATAAGCTCTTACATTCGCTCCTCATACTCGTATACCGTTAATCCAGACGCCTTTACGTCGTTTGTGTGAATTATGTAAAGATTCACTCTCTATACTTTTTGAAAATTGTACTCGACATTCGCAGACTGCTTGACTTTGGCAAGATAGGTGTCAACGTGCGATAACAGTGTACAATATAAGCTGTACTATTTATTTAGTCGGATAAAAGCTTAACAGCACCCAGGGTATTCCTTTAAAGCACAAACGTGGGGGATGATGAAAGCCAATTTATTGCCTTGGCGATGTAATTTTCAGATTTTAACACATTTAAAGGTGCTCTGGGACATTGTCGTCCTTTTGCTGTTTTTACACGCATCCGTTTGTGGCGTTTTTAAGCAATCTAGTCATTTTTAAAAAGACGCGGGTCAGACGTGAATAATTTTGTTCACGTATTTTCTTCTCATCCGTGAACTTAATGATTTGCAGAGCTTTCAGCGATTGTGAAATGTGATCCTATGAGCCTTTTTACAACTATTTAGAATACATCCAGCGTTTACAAAATCTCGTTTAATGTTCATTTAGGTTACAACTTAGTCTGATATCGCCTAGTTGAGCTGTTGAGTCATAAGTGTAAACAATTTTTATGCGCAACAACTGAAGATTACTTAAGAGTCGTTTCTTCACCCATTTTACATTCATTTAGAGTACCGCACTTTAAGTTAAGTGAAACTGCTTTCCAAGCTGTTGTTTTTTTTTTAATTTTGTTTTATTTAATCAAATGTATAGAATAACAATGTAAACTGTTTTTTGTATGTTATTTTTTTGAAATATAGAGCAACTGGCATGAAAATCGTTACTTGGGTTATTTATTTCTTGTATTATTAACTTTTAAAGATTGATTTATTATACGCGTGTAATCATAAGTGTTATAAAGTATTTATCATAAAGAATTTCAAGTTAAAACAACGCAACGTAAGGAATCAAAAATAAAAGCTTGAGACTTCTTT
>JANSTS010008450.1:34537-60016 GCA_026546915.1 Sylvicola fuscatus | reverse complement strand
CTTTAAGACGTTTTGAATTGCAAGACCAAACAAGTGAACGGGGCTTGCCCCAGACATTAAATGTTTATATACAGAAATAGGTAGCAGTGGCGCTCCTGGCTGCGTGGATGGACGTCTGGGAGCTGTTGGGCACAGCGAGGGACTCAGTATAAGTTCAGGAACAGGGACTCGGAAAAGATAAAACAAAACCCTATGTTAATGAAATAAATTTATATCTAGCTCTGAAATTAATTATAGTTTATTTTTAAATGTTATTCAAATAAAATTGTATACAGTCTCAAGTTGCTACGAGTACATCATTAATTTTTTTTTTTCAAAAACACTTAATGATAATTTAGCCCGCCACTTCGATTACAATTCATATATGGATATCGTATGTACAGACTGGAGTGGTGTAGAAGCGATCATACAATATATTGAAAATCGTTATTTGTAAATAACTGTTTTAACTATGCCAAATTCTTTCACAGCTGATTCGATAACCACGACGTCCCACTCCCGATCTGTGTGTTGTTTACCACTCGAAACTGAAAGCAACCGCGCTAAAAATTAAAACACACGAATGTAATTCAGACTTCAGATTCAGCCTTCACTCTTCAGGTGAACACAGACTTTAGAGTTTAGTTATCGAGGTGATCGTTTAGCGGTAGCACGTAGATTTCGACTCGTGCGAATTTTTTGTTTTTTCGTTTTTTTTTTATTGCCACGAGAATGAATTAAAAGTCAAGAATAATACGAAAACCGACTTATTTAAAATTGTTTTTTGGATCTTTTACACATTTGTTTATGTTTGTTTCTTGATTTTGTTTCGGCAAGTATATAACCCCCAGAAGATTTTAACTTCATAATTTTGTGTGTAAAGTGCAGAACTTTAGAATGTAAGTAGTTCACATCTTTAGATTGTCATTTTTGTTTGTTAGTGCCGTCATTTAGTCTCAAAAAAAAGAGTTAAAAAGTGTTAGCTATTATTTTTATATTTGTAAATTGTTAAGTTTGAGTAACAATTAGCATAATTGTGATATTATTTAACTGCAGAGAATTGGAATACGTTGACCTTGCTAATTTGCTATGTAAATGTTTTAAATAGTTTGTTTTCAATAAAAAGATAAAATTGTGCCAATTTTATATTCGTTGTGGAATGGATACAAATAAAACTTAAAAAAAAAAGGTTTAAATTCAATTAGTATTAAAAAAAAACGATAAACAAATTTGTTATATATGCGTGATTAGCAATAAAGAAAGATTTTTGGAAGATTCAGATTCTGATTGGCTACAAATACGTGTACAAGATCAACTAAAAGGTTCCTGTTCTGATATTTCACCAACAAAAACTGACAAGAATTGAGTGATTCGTCGTTAATTTTTGCGTTCTTTCTTTCAAACTTCGTTTATATTAACAAACGTGTTATTCAATTAAATGTTTAAATCAGCCGTTTTAAAAACAAACCGAAATGCTTGGGAGTGACCAGAGAGATATTTTAAGATTTACAAAGAGAAATTGACTTTACTCTTTTAACTGAATTTTAAATAAGGTTAAACATAAAACTGCGCGGCGCGCCGTTGACCTAGTATAATAAAGTAAAAGATGTTTTTAATGCATGTCCTTTAAATTGCATGCGAAATTTGAATATTCACGGTCTGTTGCTAAAAGCTGTGATTTTTTTAAATAAAATATCATAAATTAAATTTAATAAAAAAAATTGCAAAAGTGTTGATATAACTTGAAATTATGAGCGAAATTTTCGGGTAAATACGATCACAAGCCAAGTAATTTTCCATGACACAAAATATGTTTTCCAAATATTTAAATAGATCGACGTAGTTTTTTTTTTTTAAATTACAATGTATTGCTACACATGAAAAACGTGAACCTTTGTTGGTCGGCCCTTTTGAGGAATATGTTGCAATGCTAAATACGCGTTTAGTATACGTGCGAGTGCTTTTACTTTAATCTTATTTTGTTTTCTTTTGGGTTTTTGCCTTTTGCTATATTACTAAAAATTCGTTGGGTGATATTTGCTGGGGGAAAAACCTTTTTGATTAATAAAATGTTTATTATTTAAATATAAAACATATTGAAACATATTGGCGGCGGCAATTTCCATTGACCGCCAATACGATTCTGTTGATCATTTCACATTCGTATTGTAATTCCCGCGGTTATCTACCTTCATTTGTTGTCTTTTGTTCGTGGGAAGGCCAGACATTGAAATCGTACAACTATATACATACATCGACACGAATCACATTGATGTTTCAAAATTTAATCACACATTATGTATGTGCAGTTGGCTGTAGGAACTATGCGCATTTGTGAAAAATTGTCAGTCACAATTTTGCTATATTGGGCAATGAATAATGATCGCGGAATGTTAATCGATGTGATGGTGATTAGTTATTAGTTAGAGCTAAACTATTCCGATGAAATTTAAAACCACTAACAGCTTAGGTAAACACAAGTACCTTCAGACATACTTACAGTGTTTCTTTTAGAAATTAAAGCGGCTATAAAAACCTTTATTATTTCTACTAAATATCTATAAAATTATTGGATTTTCAAGGCCCTAAGCCGTATTATGCAACTGAACAAATAGAGCTTACTGTCAATAATTAATTAGTCGACTGACTTAGCACATTAAATTCTCATAACAAACTGGTAATTTTAAATTAACCAGTGTTGATCTATTTTAAAATATACAGAATACATAATTAGGTAAATGTCGTTTACAAATTTATTGCAATCCGCTTGATTAGAATAGTTAATATACTGCAATGCAACTATTCTTGAGCAAATTAAAAAAATCTAAACAGGCAGATATTTTTTTGGTACAACTTTATTTATTTATAATGCAATTTGTTATAACATAAAGGCCTTAAAAAGAAGGTCAGGAAACATATTGTTTATGAAGTGGATTTAGAAGGAAATCAAGAAAGTACCTTCATTTGTCAAAACTTACAAATCAATTAATTAAGATAAAAATGTGCAAATAAATAGTAGTAAATTGTACAGTTTAAATACTTGAAACAAGGCACGTGGCTATTGGTATTTTACTAAGTTTGTAAAGAAATGCACTCGTATTTTGTTATCTGAAGTTGCAATGAATATACAAATAAAATGTAATTAAAGAAAGAAGCTAATTTCATTCGCATTTCTCCCATCATAGATGAGGGTTTATTTGCGAAGAAAAGAAGGAACTGTAATAAAATCCAGAATAAATAACACAGATAAATATTCGAACAAATACACTTAGATTGTTAACTAGCAATGATATTTTATAAAATTAAACACAATAGTCACGTTTTATTTCGAAAAACTCATATGGGTAATTTTTTACAACTATTCAATGCATACAAACATTGTAACGAACTAACTTTGTAGTTTGTACGTGTTTTCCGCCAATTGTGAAAACTATTAACATTTTTAATCTAATAGAGCAAATTATAGAAAATCTTTTTTAATCGATTTCAGTAAAATAAAATGTACATGTGGAATGCCCTAACACGTCGAAAACGAAACGATGACAGCGATGGTGAATCAAAATTAGCGCGAGTTTTAACATTGTTCGACTTAACAGCGCTTGGCGTGGGCAGCACGCTTGGCCTGGGTGTCTATGTGCTGGCTGGTTCCGTTGCGTACGAGCAAGCTGGTCCCGCAGTGACCATATCATTTCTGGTGGCAGCCATCGCATCCGCCTTTGCAGGACTCTGCTATGCCGAATTTGCAGCACGTGTACCCAAAGCCGGCTCCGCGTATGTCTACAGCTACGTGAGTGTCGGGGAGTTTGTGGCATTCACGATCGGTTGGAACCTTATCCTGGAGTATGTAATCGGCACTTCAAGCGTGGCACGTGGAATGAGCGCGTACATCGACACCGTATTTAACCACACGATGAGTGATGCTTTGAAAGAAGTAGTTCCGATAAATATTGAGTATTTGGGTGATTACTTGGACCTTTTCTCATTCATAATTGTCATTCTGTTGGCAATCCTTTTGGCTGTGGGTGTCAAGGAGTCGAGTATGCTGAATAATGTTTTCACTTCGGTCAACATAATAACGGTGCTCATTGTTCTGGTCGCTGGAGCTATTAAATGTAAATATTTTGTTGCTTTTTTAAAATAAAATTACATTCATGTTGGAATTTACAACAGCCGACCCTGCAAATTGGAACATCAGTAAAGAAAGCATTCCGCAAGGAGTTCGTGGCGGTGAGGGTGGCTTCATGCCCTATGGAATCGCCGGTGTGATGGCAGGAGCAGCGAAATGTTTCTATGGCTTTGTTGGCTTTGATTGCGTGGCCACCACTGGCGAGGAGGCGAAAAATCCTCAGCGTAATATTCCACTTTCCATCGTGATTTCACTCGTCATCATATTTTTGGCATACTTTGGGATTTCGACAGTGCTCACAATGATGTGGCCGTATTATCTACAAAATCCCGAGGCTCCATTTCCACATGTCTTCGACCAGATTGGTTGGGTAGAGATCAAGTGGATTGTTTCGATTGGCGCGATCTTTGCACTGTGCACAAGCCTCCTGGGTGCTATGTTTCCGTTGCCGCGAGTGCTTTATGCCATGTCCAATGATGGCATTTTGTATAAGGTTTTCAAAAAAATTCATCCCAAAACACAGACGCCAATAGTTGCAACCATGCTAGCTGGCCTCTTTGCTGCCGTTATGGCAATGCTGTTTAATTTATCGCAGTTGGTTGACATGATGTCCATCGGGACGTTGTTGGCTTATACGATTGTGGCCATTTGTGTACTGGTGCTGAGATATCAGAATGATGCGATTAACGTAATCGAGCTTTCGCCCTCCTTGCAGAAATGTTTGAAGCAAATTTTGAACATCAATTCATCGAAACATCCCACCGAGCTCTCATCAAACATAACCAAAGTGGCTGTCGTCATTTTTAGTAAGTTGAAGATAGGCCTGAGCCGATTTTTCTTTATTAAAACAAATCTAACCATCGCAGGCATTTTATCTGTGGCGCTCTGCTTGGTCGTTGATCAGATGGATATTGCGGCAACTGAAGGACTGGTTACATTAGTGGTTTTATCGGGAGCATTGCTGCTACTCATCTTGATTATTTCTCGCCAACCTGTATCCAATGTGGAGTTGACGTTTAAAGTGCCATGCGTACCGGTCCTGCCTTGCTTAAGCATCTTAATGAATCTCTACCTAATGTGTCAGCTCGACATTCACACTTGGATTCGTTTCATGGTTTGGCTGGCTATTGGTAATTTTGTAATTATTTTAGCTGAGTCGCAAATAAAAAAAAAATTGCTTCTATTTTAGGATATTTTATTTACTTTGCATACGGAATCCGACACAGCGTCGCAGGGAAAAACGCTGAGAGTGAAATGAAGTCAATAAATTTGTTCAACAGTGCACAGTCGATGTCAAGCATGCCGAACGAGAAGATTATTAAAGGACGTTACTCCATTTCCCCATAGTGTCCAGTTTTTAGGAAAGTCTTTTACAATTGTGATAGCTTTAACATAAAATTCAGTCTTCCGACGTTTTTAAGAGTATTTTAGTGCGTATAAATATATTTGTTGATTTTAAAAATAAGACGATAATGTGCTGATGTAAATGTTATTTATTTTTGTGTTTTACTTTGCATATTCAAAACTGTCGAAAACTAAGTTTAAATTAAATATATTTTATAAATTATCGACCTTCTACTTTGACTTGTGTAGTTTTATTGTTTTTTCATCGCAATTAGTCTGTTTTCATAATGGTGGAGGAATCATTTTGCTATGTAAGAGAACGCCGCGAATTCGGTCGGCAATGTTTCTTTGTTGACGAATCTAGAATCACCATTGACATGCGTCCGGATCCGGAATTGATGCGAAATTTTATTCCCCGAGACCCTGTGGATAAAACTGTTCAAAAGAGTTCTCAAATGGCATTTAGTGATGCCAATACTGAGGAAATTCCCATAGCAACATCAGGCATAAATCACTACGAGGGTGGTTGGCCAAAAGATGTAAATCCTTTGGACGAGGAGCAGACCTATCGCTTTCGGAAGCGCATAGAACGCGACGAGAGTTATGTGTCTGAATTAAATGAGCTTCTTGGGCCAATGAAGCATTACTTGAATCAAAACAACGTCGGAAATATTTATGAAAATTTCTTCGACGAAATGGATGGAGTGTATGAACTTAGCGAATTTAAAGCAGAAATTGGCCAGGCATTCGTTGAAATTAGGCCGGAAAATGCGGCCGTTTCCTCTTTATCATTTTCCATGAATGGACAAACAATGGCTGCGTCATATTGCAACCTGGGTTATCAATCTAAGCAAATAAATCCATGTTTTTCCCATATTTGGGATATTGGTAGAGAAAAGTATTTTTGTAAAACAACAGTTTAAATAAAACGGTTTCGTTTTAGAAAATCCTAACGTCCCGATAACATCCTTAACATCCGTCGAGGCATGTTCATGTATTGAATTCAATGAGCGCGATGAACATGTTATCGCTGGAGGTCTTCTTGATGGGCGTGTCTGCATTTGGGATCCAAGAGTCGGTCAAACACCGCAGTTAATTGTGAAGAGGGAGTTTAGGCATCGCGAGCGTGTCAATGATTTGTTGTGGCAACACTCTAAAACCAATTCAGAGTTCTTTTCGGGCGGTGGAGACGGTCAAATTCACTGGTGGGATTGCAGGAAATTGAATGGACCGTTTGATTCTTTAATGTGCGATCCACTGGATACTGATGATCAAAATGTTCCACGATCATATGGTGTCTCCGTTCTTGAGTATGAATATACAATTCCAACACGTTTTATGGTGGGAACAGAAATGGGCTATACTTTTATGGGCAATCGTAAAGGACGACTTCCTACGGAAAAAATAATGGCCAGATTCCAAACGAACCAGGGTCCAATTCGTTGCCTGCAGCGAAATCCCGCTTTTACCAAAAACCTTTTGATTCTCGGTGATTACAGTGTAAAAATTTGGAATGAGGATTTTCGAAAGAGTCCAATTATGTGGACAGAAAGTGTGACTTCTCCTATCACTTGTGGTACTTGGAGTCCTACGAGATATTCAATGTTTGCGATGGGCCGCTCCGACGGTATTTTAGATTTCTGGGATTTATTCATGTCGCAAAAGAAACCTACAATCACTGTTCAAGTAAGGTTTTGCTTAATTATATAAACTATTCACATTAATAACAAATTACTAAAAATCTCCGAAGGCAAGTTCAGCTCCACTCACGTGTGTAAAAGCCCATGAAAGTGGTAGATTTTTTGCTTGCGGTGATACTAAGGGAAGAGTTCAATTTATTGATGTTTCTGATCCAATGACTTTCAATCTAAGATCCGATAAAGGGTTACTTAGCGCTGTAAGTTTTAAAATTTAAAATATTTAACTATTATTGCACTAAAGTAAGAAATTTAGATGTTTGACCGAGAAGCAAAACGTGAAAAGTTCTTGGATGCCAAACGGCGAGAAAACGTTCTGAAGCGAAGGCAAATGTCCGCACCTATAGATGCTGAAGATCATGAGACGGAAGAAACACCGGTAGATCTTGTCGCAGTGGCAGAACAAGAATTTAACGATATTGTTTTAGAAGAATTAAAAAGAACTGGAAGACTCCCTATCGAAAATCCAGTAGAACCGAAAGATGAAAATACTGAAGATGCTGCAAAAAAATTGACAACCTAAAAAAATAATATCAAACAAGTATTTATTTTTAATATTTAAAGCAATTTATGGCCTTTGTAAGAAATTTTTTGTGGACAGTTTCTAAAGAAGGGAAAATAAATCTTTTTTCAATTTAAAAAACTTTGCATTAAAAAAATTAATATTGTTTAATTGGCTCATAATTTTATTTTTGTTTGGATTGCGAACCTCCATTTTTTAACAATTTTAATAAATAAACGACTTTAAAATCATTTAAAGATGGACGATTCATTTAGTTACGTCAAAGAACGTCGTGAATTTGGCCGGCAATGCTTTCTGGTCGATGAAGACAAAATTACAATTGATATTTGCCATGATCCAGAATTGAGGAAGAACTATATACTTAAAAATCCTGTCAGCGAATCTACGCAAATGAGTGCAGTGATGGCTTTTAGTGAAGCGATTACAAATGAAGTGCCTCTATCCAAAACTGGTATGAACCACTTGGAAGGTGGTTGGCCAAAAGATGTGAACCCGTTTGATGAGGAGCAAGTTTATCGCGTTCGCAAACGCATCGAACGAGATAACGATTATGTCAATGAAGTTAATGAGTTGATTGGGCCTATGAAGCATTTTCTTGATCAGAATAATGTTGGAAATATTTATGAAAACTTTTTCGAATCCGATCCAACTGTTTATGTGCGGGACGATTTTACAGTAAGCACGGGGCAAGCATTCTTCGAAGTTAAATTGGATACATCACCAGTGGCTTCACTGTCATTCTCAGAAGATGGTCATAAAATTGCCGCTGCATATTGTAATCTTCAATATCACGCTCCCCAACTTAAACCATGCTTATCTAAAATCTGGGATCTTGGTAACTAAATACATTTTTTTTAAAGGATAATATAATTTAACTAACACATGTGGTTGATGTGTAGAAAATCCAAATGTCCCATTGACTTCACTTAAATCTGAGCACACTTGCTGCTCGATTGCTTTTAATGAAAGGGACGCATTTGTTGTTGCTGGTGGACTTCTAGATGGGCGAGTTTGTATTTGGGATCCTCGTGATGGACACGAGCCAAAGCTTTTGGTTCACAGAGAATACAGGCATCGTGAACGAGTTAATGATGTCAAGTGGCAACATTCTAAAACGAACACTGAATTATTTTCTGGCGGTGGTGACGGGCAAATTCAATGGTGGGACACTCGAAAATTTGAGGCACCAATAGATACACTTTCGTGTGATCCAGTTGTGACTGATGACCAAAAAGTACCAAGATCACAAGGAGTTTCTGTGTTGGAGTATGAATACACAATACCGACACGCTTCATGGTGGGCACAGAAATGGGGTATGTTTTTATAGGTAATCGCAAAGCGAAGCTCCCTACAGAGAAAATTCTTGGTAAATTTCAAACAAATCTTGGGCCGATTCACTGTTTGGAGAGAAATCCGGCATTTACGAAAAATCTTCTGGTTCTTGGTGATTATTGTGTTAAAATTTGGAATGAAGACTTCAAAAAGAGTCCCATAATATGGAGTGATAGCATCTCAGCTGCTATTACTTGTGGATCATGGAGCTCAACAAGATACTCGCTATTCGCCGTGGGTCGCAATGACGGCATTTTGGATTTCTGGGATTTAACCATGTGCCAAAAGTACCCAACTACCAGCATACAGGTAAATTACAGAATATCTGAATTTTTTCGAATAATTTTCTATTTTCCTAACTGTTATGTATTTATATTTCGTTATAGGCAAGTGCAGCTTCTCTAACTTCTGTTAAATCTCACGGAAGTGGAAAATTTTTTGTTTGCGGTGACACTAAAGGAAAGGTTCAGTTGATCAATATGTCAGAAGCAATGACTTTTAATTTACGACAAGACAGGGCCAAAATTAGTTCGGTGCGTTGATCACCTTAATCTTTTTAACACCCGTTTTTATTTTATAATTGCGGGTTTCGATTTGTTACAGATGTTTGATCGGGAAGCAAAGCGGGAAAAACTCTTTGATGGAAGGCGTCGTGAAAACGTTCTTAAATTAAATCAATTGAGAGGTGAAATTGTTGAGGATCAAGAAAAACATGATGAGGTATCAACACCTACTGATATCATTGCTACAGTGGAAAAAGATTTCTATGACATTATTGAGCAGGAGATAAAAATAAAAAGTGAAAAAAGCTACACAATTTCAAATGGTAACAATGACGCAACCGAACAGTAATAATTCATATTATTTAATGACAAGAAATGGTTTATTTAAATTTCCAATATTGTTTTAATTTGTTAAGTTGAAGCACCACTTCCTTCGCCTTGGTCTGCCTCAGAGTTTATTTGCAGCCCCTAAAAGTAAGAAAGAAAATCAGAAAATGCTTGATACTTTAGCTCAATTTTATGTTACATCTCTTAAACGTGCCAGGAAAGCTCCATCAAAATGGCCTGAGCTTTCTCCACTTGCAACAAGAAAATCCAAAATGTCTTTTGGAACCCCGTAAGAGTTGCGCTGAGTCGGCTGTATGCCACAATCTGTCGCCAGATACCTGAACTCCGGATCGTCGGCTAAATCAGCCTATGGAATGACATTTTTTATACCGATGATTAAACTGAAGAAACAAGCACACCACTTACATTACTTGAGAGTTCATCCAATTCATTCCAAGTAAACGCAAGTGGTTCAACCAAATTCTCTACAAATGGAGCAAAATCAATAAGCATGCAGTCATCTTTGAACTTCCGAATAACATCGAAAACATAATTTTTTAATACAAATTTGTGTTTTAAGTGTTCCTTGAACAATGAAACTACATCACTGACAATATCAGTCCTTTGCTCTCCAATATGTTCATGAAATTCTGGCCAGTCTCGAGGTGACACTGCAAAAACACATCCATTTCGTACAAAGCATCTGAACTCTGTCCCGGGATGAATTTCAATCCACTTTCTCAGCACCAAATGATGTCCTGAGTCGTCTATTGGGTATTGAGTAAAGTCTTCTTTGCATATGCTTGACGCTTTCAGCAATTGATAAACATCTTCGATAGATTGGCAGCGCATTGTGTGTCCAGATGTAATCCATAGAGCATCTTTGGGGCTGTGCCAATTCGTTTTTACAAAAACACTGCCGCCCAATTCAGTGATTGCATCAGCTATTTTCTGACTGAATTCTGGAAAATGCGGTTGATCGATTTCTTCAGTATCTTCGTCTTCAAAGCCTTCGTGAACTCTGGGATCCTGTGAGTAGCATTCTTTTGGCAAAATTATAATTTCGTCAAGCAAATATTTAAGCACATCTTGGGGTATTGGCAACACACATGTTTGCGGTGATATTTTTTCAAAAGTGGAATACCAAACCGGCAACGAGCATTCACCAATCTGTTTTAAAAGTGAACTATGCATCTTCGCAGGCTTGTTTTTTATATTTAAATTGGAAACTTGTTAAGAAATATAAATACCGATACAAAAATTAGGAAAACATGTTTTTTAATTTTGGCATTTGACGTTTCTACAACATCTATATATATAAAATTACAAGTTTGTTTTGATTTTCGATGTACATATTGTTTGTTTTGTCACTCAAAGTCACTCGTCGTTCGTCACGACTCATGACATAAGTTTTAGAAACATTTAGGGGATATTTTTACTGGCGGTTAAATTTGTTTCTGCAAGTTTTTTTGTTTTTATTTTTAAATAGATTTTTAACAGTAAAAAAACAATTAAACAGTAATTAACCAATAAAAAAATGCTTGTTGAGTTTTAGATTTTAATGAAATCTTCCCAGATCAGTCCAAAGTCTTATTGTACATTCTTTTCAAAGAATGCATTCCATACTGACCGCTGATGTCCTTGCTGTAAATAAAACAACGAATCAAAAATTATCCAAACAAAAAGGAATTGCAAGTACCTAGTAAAACTTAAAGTTTGACTTGTGTTCCTGGCTCTTCTTGTTGGCCACAGATGAAATGCACCATAGATTAGAGGATTTACCAAGCTGTTGGACATACCGAAAAAGAAAATGGCTGATTCTAGATCATCGCTTAACTATAAGAAAATTCTGAATATAATAAAAAATTAATAAAAATATAAAGGAAAACAAATATACTTTACGACTGGGTTCTAAAAATACAGAAATCAGCATCCGAATGTAATATGGAGTCCAGCAAATCAGAAATGCAACGACAATGACGACAGAGATTCTCAATGATTTCATTTTTGCACGCTGCATTAGCCTTTGACGATTATCAGTCGTTATGTTGCAACTTAATCTCGTCGGTAAAGTTTTCATTTGAAACATTCGGGCACTTCCTATTGTTTATTATAATATATTTATAATTTTTATTATTATATAATGTTGAGAACCAAAAGTAGATACCTGAAATTGTCTTAAAGGTCAGCATGTAGCTGCCCGTTATCAGCGCCAGTGGAATAATGAACATGAACACTAACGTGAACATGGTGTAAAGCTGCTCTTGCCATTTGGCTCCATAGAAGCCGTGAGTTACACACTGATGGAACTCTTCTTGAAATGGGCCTTGTGCCACACGGAATATAATCACCTGCACAATTGATTAACATTTTTATTTTTTTATTTATGTAGTTTTTCTTAAAAACCAATACCAAATCATTAAATTTACTGCATTTAAACTTTTAAGAATGCACATTTGATTATTCTTTGTTGTTGCCAGTGGCAAGGTCAAGTTTAGCATGAGCCGCGTTATGCATATGTAGAGTATAACCAATATAAGTATAGAATATAGAACAACTAACATTTGAACAGGTTTATTCAAATGAATTGATCTTTTTAATCGGAAAAGTTACAGATTAGATACATTTATAAAAGTCTCTTGAGGTCCGTTTTGGCAATTTTAAAAGATCTCCATTGAACTGTGCTCCATTGCCAAATAAACTGATGGTTAAATGGCGCAAGAAATGCACAAAAAAGTATAAAAAGACCATTTTCAAGTGTACAGAAACTCGTTTTACAGAGTTAACGACTAGCGAGTTGCAGAGTAATTGTGGCTTTTATTACAAAAACCCATTAATTAAATCCAGAAAGCTTTAATAACTTCATGTTTGTTTTCCTAGAATTTACCTGCGGTACGCTAAGTCCAAATGCCAGAGCATAGGTAAAGAATAGCAAACTAGTGCACCTCTTTGACTGCATATTTAGTAACTTCATGGGAAATCTCACAGCAATCCATCGATCTACAGCAATTAGGACCAGCACATACGTTGACAGATACAAGCTAAACATCTGGAAAAATTTGAAGAATTTGCACGCCAAATCACCAGCCACCCACTCAACCGTGTAGTACCAAAATGCCTCGCCGATAATGCAAAACCACGTCACCAAGACGTCCGAAATGGCGAGGTGAAAGATGAGTAAGTATATGGCACTCCAATTGTGACGGTACTTTATGTGGCGGGACATTCGCCATCGTTGAATGTTGTAGATGGTCGCTATGTTGCCTATCAATGAGATGGAGGCCATTGCCACCAGAATGATGACACGAACCAATGAGGAATACGTGAACACAGGTGCATGTTCCAGTTGGTGATTGCTACAGTTGTCACACCTCACCTCTTCAATCGCCATTTTCAGAATCGCAATGTAAAACGCAACCACTTTAATTAGTTATTTACCCGAACACTTGTTATACATTGTTTTCATTTTACATAATTTAAATACGTTTAGCACTTTTATTCACTTGTTAATGCCCTTAGGTTACGTCATTGAACTATTCCAAACTGAACAACAGAAACTATGTGCCCGCCATCGGGACAGATACTGTACGGACGTTGGACGCTAACGAACTAATGCCGTCATGGCTCAAGAAACTACTTCGGCAATCCGCAGTCGGTTCCGCGATATTTGGACGTGCCGTCGATGAGCTGTGCCGAATCTACTCGCGCCAGCGACTGTTCTTTTCAACGCGGTCTGAGTAAAGCGCAATCCTTGAATTACAAATTGTCTCATTAGCTTTCTTGTGAATTCACACATAGATTTGTGGACTGTGGCGTATTACTGTAGTTAATTAAAGGTAATCAAATAATTTACTTGTTTTTTGCAATTAATGCCACACAATTATCAACACAAGTTCTACTCTTCTAAGCTTCGTCAAATAGTTTATGTGTTCCAAACTGATCATTTCCCCATTCCCCCTCTTTGACCTTGAAATATTCATCTTTTTACATTGGAATTTTCGTTTGTCATTCTTAGTTGCTTAAAATATATACATAGTATTTAAAAACATTAATAATGTTTTTATGTTTTTTAATGGAAATTTTTTTTACTTTTTTATAAATAATCAACACCATACATTTAAATTAGATTCGGTTCGTCGCACTTGCAGTCGGATTTTATTGTTTTGACTACTTTTTTGATCAGAGGATACCAAAACGCGGTAAAATGGTTGACTGGAATTAAAGACCTAAACACAAATTACCTGCAAAGTGTTCAGTTGGCTACTTTTTGCTAATACAACACTGAAACACTTGTTTTTTAAATAAAAAGTAATTATTTGAAAGTAATTATATGCGAATTTCATGAGTAATACCAGAGTCATTTAATGAAAATTAATATTAATACAGAAGCGTACATTGTAAGAAAAAAGTGTCACTATATATTTTATGTTTAGTTCAATGTGCCTAATTAAAATTATTAAGAATAAAATGTTAATACACTGGTTTGGTTTCCCCGGACGAATAAAAATGGCGGCAGTCCTTGGCTAAGACTCTCCAGCCACGCCATGTAAAGTGGAGCGGACACTATGTTCTTCCTTGGCATTGGCAATGTCATGACAACCAAGTCCGATTTCATGGAGTTTTCCAATAAGTTCTCACGAAGACGCAAATATCGATTTGTCTTGTCCTTAACAGCCAGTAAATCGCTTTCCGTTATCGTTGCTTCGTTTTTAACTATTAACAAAACAATATAAAAATTAATGTTTATAAAACTAATTGTAAAAAAAATTAAAAACTGACGTGGGTCGGCTTCATCAATTTTATCATCGGGAACGGTGAAATCCTTAATTAAATCATTGAAAAATTTCACTGTAGACTCTTGTGGCTTCTTTGTCATGTCAGGTAAAAGGCGTAGATCAGAGTAATCGATCCGGAATTTGGCCAGTAAACTAGCCATTGATCGCTGCTCGTACTCAAGCTCATCCTTTTTATTAGCTAACGCAAATACTCTAAATTAAAAGATAATAATTTAAAATCGGTTTTCTTTGAAATTATGTTACTGTTTTTTTTTTGTTTACCGTAGTTTACATGAGTTCCATGAGCGACGAGTACTTATGATGTACGGAAGTAGCAAAGTCAAGCCACCGTCGTCGTACAACCACCAAACATCAATGACTGCATTATTTCGCTTGCGTGTAAAGTGCGTCAGCTCGTTCAGAATGTCCTTTGGCAACTCATTGCCACCAGGACCTTTGTACAGAACTGATGGGTCCTCCCGCTGTTTTTTCGACTTTTTGGTGTAGCTTATCTAAAATTGTTTAATGCATGTAATTCGACATAATGTTCGTTTATGGAATTTATGCAAAATTACCGCTTGTATATTGTTTTTCTGGTCTAGTGGATCTGGCAAACCAGACACTTCTTGGCCTCTTGGTAAACCGGTGACCATTGAAACTGATAGATCGCTTGTGCTACTTGCTGAAGTCAAACATTTTTTATTTAGTTAATTTTGTAACAAAAACAGCAGTTTAATGGTAATTAAATTAAGAGCATTGTTATGATACTCGTATATAATGAATGATATGTGCATAAAGATGCAACATTCCCAATGCAGTGACAGCTTCTAGTTCGCTGATAATACTCGCATATTCGGATGCGTGTTGCGATTTGTATATATGAATATTAAATACAGATTGATTGTATGAGACTGAACTTTCATTCAAAAGTCGACAAGATGAACAATATATTTACATAATAATAATAAAGTTTAAATATCTTACCGTTCTCATTCGTATATTCGATGTTTTCATTTAAACTTAATAAATCAAAATATTTTATTAATGTTTTCATGCTACTTACATTTGTCTTTATGTTGTTTCTTATTCGAATCATTCCCATTCGCATTATTCAAAGCAGTGCTGTTGTCACCAATAACTTAATATCGTAACAGCCATTCAAAATTGTAAAATTGCATGCAAATTGAATAAATGAACATGATCATCATTAGCATAAAACTTGTGTGATAGTTTTTATAAATATGTAGTAGATTTTAATTATGAATTCCGTACCTTGCGACACATTGCGGCTCAATGAATCACAACTGCCACTCAGTGTGACATTTATCTTAAGATCGGCAGAGCTATCATTTGAAATTAGTGTTGGTGGAGCCTCAGTAATGTTCTTGATTAGATCTTCCCCGAGAACTTTACTGTAATCTAAGCCCTTTCCCATTCGTAGTATAGCCACAGCTAAATGCATGTCCAAAGCCTTGCAAATATTAACACAAAATTAGATTGCACAAACTTTCATCAAACTGAAAATTTTTACCTTGTGAACAGCATTAAAATACTGAATGAGCTCTGATCTGTCACTGGCCTGCCAGTCAGCTTTGTATCCCATCATGACAATGTTTGGTTTCAATTTTCCAATACCTGATGCCTATAGATAATAAATTGTAATAAACTTACTGACAGCATAATAACTTAATAAACTATTACCTGCATCAATGCTCTTGAACCAGATTCAAAATCCTCGCCATCTACCAACGAGTAGAATGCTTTAATCTTATGAAGGTTACACCAGTCAGCTGCTTGTTTGTGCAAATAGTTTCTATATCTGTGGGAAGCTGCATTGGTGACAATATCGCCGCACACGAGTAATGACAAATTCTTAGTCAACAGATATGCAAAATCTATCAAAACGGGTCGATGATTAGGGTGGCCAGTCATCACAAGAATCTAGAAGCAGACAGTTTCGTCAACATATCTGAAAACAATTGATTTAACAAGATTCGAACCTGTGGACGGTAGTTTTTGACGTGCTCTTCAACATTGTTCAATTGCTGTACAGACATCAGGGCATTTTTGTAAGTTTGAGCTTGCGTCGTTGATCCCCAGTTGACGTCTGGCTTTCCATAGGCAACGATTAAGTATAATGCTAAGACAACGGCAAATGTGAGCAGCGCCGTGGTCCACGAAATCATAAACATCACAGCCACACAAAGAATGGAACCGAGAAGACTCAACCACATATTGTAATACTGAAATGGCAGAATTGGACGGCTATCAGTACGAAACAAGCTGACAGATATTTGGGTAAATGCACCTTAAAAGTAGGACGCCATCCCACTGGTTTGGCTAAGCTTGCATGGAAGGTACTAAAGTTAATCAACATGTAAGCTGCCAGGAAAAAGTTGGAAATAAGTGGGGCAATTAAGTTAAGCTCTCCAATTAAGATAAAGCTAAAAAACAAAATTATTAGAAAACTTTCAAGCATAAATTTATACTCAAGTACGTACGCAATAGCAAGAATAAAGGTAAGGACGTATCCGCGCACGGGCTCATTATTTTTACCATAACCCTTTGCAAACCACTTGATTTTTGGGTACAGTTCATCTTTGCAAAGAGCCTGGAATACTTTTGGTGCTGATACCAAACTGGCCAAAGCTGATGATAGAGTGGCTGCAAAGCATCCAGCATAGATAATTGGACCAAAGCCGGAGACAAGTTCAATTACTTGAAAGGAATTGTGCAATCCATAATTGCATTCACCTGTAAAAATCAAATATTTTTAGTTAAGAACCCAAAATTCAATTGAGTTTTATAAGTACCAGTTGTACAATTGAGGAATGCAAAGGATCCGTTGACAATATCTGTTACATTTCCTGTAGCGTCTCGTGAAACTGTGGAGCCAACCAATAAAGCCATCACAACATAAGTTCCCGATGTCAGCAAAATTGCCAGCAATGTGCCCTTGGGAATAGATTTTTGCGGATCCTGAAAATAATGTTTTATATGGTCAATTGTATTTCCAGAAAAGATGAAATAATAAATAAACCTTTAGATCACCGGAAATGTTTGCACCTGCCAGAATACCAGTCGCAGCTGGGAAGAAAATGGCAAATACTGAGAAGAAGTTATGCTTCACTCCATCATTTTCTCGATAGTCCGCTAAAATGTTCTGCTTTAAAATTGTGGCTGCAGAAAATACATAAAATAAGTACAGAATTTGCATATAGTTAGTCGCTTTCTATAGTTACAATTAAAACCAACAAATCCTTTTGCAAGCTCCAGATCACTCTTCGGCCCAATTATGGAACCGATCATAAAATCTGCTATTGCTATAAGTAAAATAACAAGCAATCCTAATTGGGCCTAATAAATAGTCACTCATTAAAAACAATGATTACCAACAAATCAAACATGAACACTTTACCTTTGCTTCCCATTCCATTCCTATGACTACCACTCCGGTCAGCAAGACGATGGTGATGCTGCCAATAATCCGAACATCTTGGATGCCATTGTCGAAGATGGAAACACCGAGCGATCGCAACAAATCGTTCATTGATTCACAAAAGCCAACCACGTACATCGCGCAAGCCACCGCATTCGCGAGCGAAAATATCAATCCGATAGAACCGCCGAATTCAGGGCCTAATGATCTTGAAATCATATAATATGTCCCACCTGCAGAAAATTACATCTTTAAATATATTTTACTTTTAAATTATAGATAAAATGCGTTACCTCCTTTTATTACACCGTTTGTACTGATCGCAGACATGGACAATGCAGTAATTGTCGTTACTGCAGTCGTCGTCATAATTAGTAAGATGCCTTCAGCAACACCGGCTTGGCCAACGACCCAGCTCAAACGCAAAAACAACATTACTCCCCAAATATTGAGAAGACATCGTACTAGAACTCCTTGAATCCATCCAAATTTAACTATTCCTGACTTAGCACCGGCTTCCAGATCTGCATCTCGTGCACCACTGCCGGAGCCCTTTAATCAAAAAAAAAAAAAAAACAAACCCCAAAAACATAAATAAACAAATAACCTTAAACCAAAATTTAAATTTGAATTTTAGGAACTTAAAATTGCACCTAAATGTTGCCAAATTACTCTATAGTCGAGAATTTTTACTCCAACTCTTACTTTATGGAAGACAAAATTAGTCTAAGGTTGGTGTCAAAGATCACCAGGTATCATTGGATCTTAGGTTATACTTACAACAAATATACTCGTTTATAAGATTACTTGCAAATGAACATATTTAATATTTTCTTATAAATGTACTCGTATAGTTCTTATAAATTAACACCAATTTGGTGAATAGAAGCTGTATACTCAATAATTTTTGTTTAGGAAAACTATTAGCAAGTCTTTAACTGTTAACACCTCAATTTATAATAAATTAATATCATTGAATAAATAATAAAAAACGTAGATAAAACAATTAGAACAAGCATAAACAAATTACAAAATACGTGCTTGTCTGTGTATGTCATGTGCATTTTAGCAAACTGCGAGGTAATTACATCTTTTATTGGCTCAGGGCATCGCCAATTAAAAGGTCAATAGTAAGTATTGAGTCTCATCATCTCAGTCGTTGAGTCATCCATTGTTCTTTCTGTTAATTCTATTGGTACATGTACGTGTATACGTACCGTGTTAGTTAAGTTTTGGTCCAGTGCCGCTTCAAAATATTATTAAAGACACGAAAGCGTAAAAGGGGTCAATTGATAAAGAGAATTAATTACTTATAGCTTACCACTAATTGGAGAACAAATAAACGTATGAAATAATTATTTGAGAGATCTCTTTTCATGCCGCAACATAAGCACTTTCGTCAATTACAATTAATTGAAGACCTCGACTAATTAGAAGATCAAGTTTGCTCTACACACCTTGTTTGATAACGTTGCATTATGCAGCTCGTCTAGTGTGGGTCTGTAGGCGGCTTGGATCGACAAGATGTTTCTGTAGTTGTCCAATCGAGGCAGCGCCTCTCTTGTAAAATGTCTGCAAAGTTTGAATTGAAATTAGTCTTCATCCTCAGCTGCTGCAACATTTTTTTGTAATTCACCTAAAACTTTTCGCATATCTCGTGTCATATTCGTTATCCAGTAGACTTTCGCGGTCTTCATCATTGGAGTCCGAATCATCATTGCCAGAGACCTAAAATGTTGGAAAACACCGTTGAGATCGTGATAACCCACATGACATAATTGCAAAATACCTGAAATCGTGTTGTTTGATCCTTGAACCGTGCAGGTTTGTCCTTATCTCGAAAGCTGCTTTTAATTGAACTCAACCGGCTGCAAGCAATGTAAACATTTATGGCTTGTAATATTATTTAAATGTTTTCACACGCTTTTAACGGCGCACAATACACATGCTCAGCACACATTGTGCGTACGAGTATGTGGAGTCACAATTGTTAAACAGCTTTGCATCTTTTGAGAATGAACACATTTGTGGCTTGCACAATACCGTCTCATTGTAAGGGCATACATTTTTATTAAGCGATGATTGTGTTAACTGTTGAAGTAAGTACTTATGTGACGCAATCACCAGGAAACATAAATATAAACGAAAAAAGAATATCTACTTGAGTGTCTTGCTATTTAGCAGCGTGAAAGATTCCAAGGAAATATTAAGTTGAGTTTAATTTATGAAATATAATGACCATTTGATTTGCAATTTTAGGTATATTAATTGAGATTGTGAATGGTTTGAATTCCTACAAAAACAAACTCACCGAAAATATTTATTTACCCAACAAAAAATTTTGCGAAAATATTTTTAAGGTTAAGTGGATTCAATCAGCCTGAAATTAATTAATGAAATGATACGTCACCCCACTCCTCATTTCTCGCTAAAAATACAAATGGACAGGCTAAAGCGCAGACAGCATATGTAAAACCGCGGTTCCGGAACACCGCAACGACCGCCTGCAGTTTTAATATTCGTCGATTAAGGTTTCTTAATGCATTTATGTCTAAATTTAGACTAAAGATGATACCAATGCGGTAATTCTCTATCTTCCTGATAAGCAAAGACGCTCTAAATATAAATTAATCTGAATCTCTGTATAGACACTCGTACGATATAGCTCGTGCATTGGCAATTCCAGACTCTTGAAGAGTTGCCTGTTATGCTGACAATCAGTTCTGATCAGATGGTGAGATTGTTCGTTTAAAGTGAATATTTTTCCTTAAATATGATTGACGTTAATTTTTTGTTTCTGCAATTGCAGGCAAAGGGCAAAATCGATGGACTCGTCATCAATTAAAATCAAAATTTCATTAAAGTAAAAGAGGCATGATAAGATTTCGGTATCTTTCCGGTCAATTGAATTAAATAGATCAACGTCAATAAAACTGAAGTACAGACGTTATGGCCTTTCGAGTTTTAAGTTGTGGAACTCGTTATCAATGAAGTGCAAACAACTGATTGATTAAAGAGCTTCAGTTCAGACGAATATATGTAAGGTGGAGAACTGAATCACTCTTTCGTGTATACATATTAGGTTTCATAAAAATAAAAGTGCAACCTTATACCAAGAATTGACGGTTAGGCATTTTTCCTTACAAGTGTCGAGTTTTTATAAAATGCTCAACCAGTTTTTAATAAAACATTGACCGTTTTGCGCTTGTATGTTCAATGAGCAAAAAATGCATAATTATTAACGACTAACTCACAACAACAAAAACTGATCGAATGCATACAAAGTTCGTCAATAAACTAAATTAATATGTAAAGACACGAAAATAGTATTGCAATACAAGTGCAGTGATAACCTACTGCGTCTACTGATAAGCGCAACAAATGGAAATGTTGATATTGATTCTAAACAATATATTATAGACTAAATGCAATTATATTTACATAAAAGTATGAGAATAATGAATCTTTTGTGCATAATTAACAGTTACTTACTTTGAGTGCCGCTTCGCCATTAAGTTAGCTGCATTTTCCGGAAACGTGTCGTCCTCGTTGGCCTCATTGTCACTGTCCGGAATTTTTCGATACGACTCAGTGGCTGGCGACAATTGCTTGTCACCACCGTGATTGACGGGATTCACCTGGAATCGTGTCGGCTTGTCCACGGACCCCATCTCTAGCGAGTAGTCTGCCATGTTTCAGGAGTTTTGTGTTTTGGAGTTTTAACAATGACTTTTTGATTGTTTCTGTTTTTTGTTTTTTTTTTTTGATTTTCAACGAATTAGTGCACAAAACATTCACATTCAGCTGTTCATGGCGGAGGGTCAATTAAGATAATTAATGTGCCAACACACATATACGCACATACACTGTTGCACACACTTACGACTTATCACAATACGAAACACGATATTCTGATAAGAATTAAGTTTTTATTATTTTTACTTATAGGTAAACATGAAAACGAAGAAAATACTTAAACAGATGGGGTAAAAACCATTTAATGCAATTCTTGTTTTTCGTTTAGAACTTGCTATTAATGTTGACCTCGAGTGCGCACGCGCAAATCGCCTTTGATTCTTCGATAACCGTTTATGGTTCAATGACAGTGGGCTGCAGACAGCTGCAGAGGGTTTCAATATCAAACTGACTTTTTTATAACAACGCGCGCGCGCTAGCCGCTATGCATAACTGCACGATGGTTCTTCAACTGCAGCACATGGAGAATACAAATCGCGAACTAACCGACTACACGTATGGCATATGATAATGTATGTTGTAGCATGTAAACTGACTCGAATATCCAAAACTTTACATAAGGCCCTTACCGCTATACATAATAATTGTTTTTTAAATGTTTGGTGCCGAAGAACAAGCAGAGGTTGGCTCTAAAGTGTGATGCAGATTTAGTATGTATCCTTGTGCAGTTCTAGTGCATCTCATTGCTCTTCTAGCCGACGACTCAAATCTATTTCAAATGGCTCATCACTTCCTCGTCATATTAATTGAGATAAATGTGTCTAAATGAATGCAGCGGCGTGTCGCTGCACATTGTCATCGTTTGAGTGCATTTGGAAAGGCGTGTGCCTCGACGTTATGCAATAAGTCTGATCATTTCAAATTTAATATGTTGCACAAATGGAAACTAGAACTTTTAAGGTAGGTGATTTCAATGCGACATTTGATTGATAATTGCCGACATTCCATTAACATTACTTGTGCCGATAAGATTAGTTTACTATTCAATTGTAAATAGTGTATGTCGACATTTAAGATGTTATATATTTGTCCACTGTATATAATGCAACAGAGTGATTGTTCCAAAGATCACTTTCTGTAACTGCTAGACTCTTGAAGAGACGGACAAAAAACTAAACGATATTAAGGTTACGTCATTTAATAAACTATTAAATAAATCATAGTTGAGCACACTTTAACATATGAAACACCATATTTGTGGTTACACACACTTTGTACACGAGTTTAATGCTTCTATTTTCATAAAAGTATGTAATTATTTCGCAAACAACGGCGCACTGAATATTAATACTTTTCGACCGTAGCTATGCTAAATTTTCCACTTTCTACCAAAACATAAAAAAAAAAATTCGATACAACATATATGCCAAATAATTCCAAAAGCAAAACATATTAACCACATCATGATGATTGAATATTGAAGGCAATTGTATGTGCAGGCTTAACCATTTTTACAATCGACATTTATTCAAACATTTGCATTTGGAATGCTGAGTATTTTATGTTTTTGGACACATCTCTTTATGCACAACTGAATCACCTTCATTTCCATTTCTGATTTGGTGCCTTTTCATTACATGTGCGTCTTACTTTCGCAGTGCACGTGCGCTTTTAACTCTTTCGAGGCTTTCTGTACACGTTGATTTTATGTGGAAACATGGAAACGGTTTATTTTATAGATATTGTTTATTGGAATTTAACTATGAATCATTTTTTAGGAAAATATTTTAATGGCTTAACCTTTCGTTCGTAAGAATTAGAAAGGTAAAAAAATATGAAATTCCAGGTAAGAATAACACAATACAATTAACTCGTCTTGTCGCGGATTCACTAATCAGTTGCACATGTTCAAACTGTTTTATCACGTAAAAAATAAGATAAAATTTGTTAAAAGTGATTCAATTAAGAGATGCCTCTCTCTTTAATGGGGATTTTACACATTTTCTTGGAAATTCACAAAATTGATGAATCGTATTGGATGCATATGACACACAATATGACACAAATGTCCATACACTTTTGATATTTGTAGATGGCAAATATTTTGTTAGCGTTTTATATGTTTCACATATGAACCTATTTTCGTTATTTGATTCCCTTGCCTCTTTTATTTAACAATATTTCATTCTCATGTTTTTGACTAGCCTAATATAAGATCAAAGTCATTCACTGGAGTGTCTCTAAAACCTAATTTCCATACCTACAACATTTATGCTAACACAGCCGCTTTTATGTTTTCTTTTGTTAATATTATTTAAATTTGGTGTGCGCAAATGAGCAACACTGTGGTTTTCTTTCCAGTGCTGCTTTCGGTGTTCTAACCGTTGAACTTGAAAGCTGAATGTTGGAAGCCCAATCCTCATATACCGAAAATAGTACTTTCGTGCAGTATAGAGTATAGGCACAAGACGTTTCGTCTGGGCGGTCGCAGGGAGGCGCGGGGTGCAACAACCAGTTTAGCGAAAACTCTTATATATAGCTTTGGATTGAAACTCATCTATTTACCAAGCGGCGAGGCGCGGTGTGTCACATCGTTTGCACATTATTTGTAGTTACGTACTCATATATGAATATACATATTATCTCGCGGATATAAAGTATGTCGCATACAGAACATAACATATAGCACAAACTAATTTTAAGAGAGTCAAATCTTGAATGGGTTCTGAAGTGGCAGATGTGAATTAATGCCCTAAGGTTGAAAGAACCCAGTTTTGGAACAAGTCTGGATAAAGCACATAGAGCGGTGTGCGTTGTACATATAGTCGTATAAATCCACGCACCCCACAGTTACCGTTATGTGTGTAGAATAAGAAATTCAAGAGCCACGACTCAAGACTGTAGAAGTAAATATATTTAAATTTGTATCAATTTGCAAGGCGAGTGAGGCTACTTCATAATAATAATGAATCAGAACTGCACAAATCGTCAGCATGAAATTACATAAGGTTTCATCTGACCATCTGAGGATTAAACAGCAGCAAGAATCAATGCGTCAAACGCGAGTCAGCAGTTGAATTTAAACGATTCACGCGATTCGGCGATTCCTCACGAAAACTGTATTGGAACGTGTCCACGGGGTCATTGTGATCTTGAGCGCCTTCTAACTTTCAGTTGTCGTCCCCGAAGAAGGCGCTCTTCCTCCCAACGATACACATTGATGAAAAGCACATACACACTGGTTTTAAATCACACAAAACTTATGCTTAACTTTGGCAACCATAAAAAAAAAATGTAATCAAACAAACCGCGAAAAATATGAAATAGCAAGAAGTGCAGTTCACGGGTGATGTATTTGCGCGCACAGCTCGATCCGAGTTCACGATTACGACTGGCTAGTGGCTGGTGACTTTGGTGTCGACAGGCGAGTGCCGAGTGGAGTTGCTGGGGACTGTGTGTGCTGTTCAACTATCCGGCCAATACTATTTGGAAAATGAAACATCTTTATATATTTGGTGCATATAGGCTACAGCATGTATGCTTCGCGTCTATATGGAATGTGGGGCTGTGGAGTGTGGAGCATGGAGCACGCGGACTATGCAGACAATTATATACTGGAACACGAAACACTCGCCCCTGACGGGACTCCGCGATCTAGCGATTCCGCGGCTATTAAAACATTGAGAGAGAGACTTCAGACTCTTTCGCGTGCTTTTTCGTTGTAACGCAATCAACGC
>JANSTS010008450.1:5037-34437 GCA_026546915.1 Sylvicola fuscatus | reverse complement strand
GAGAGAGAGACTTCAGACTCTTTCGCGTGCTTTTTCGTTGTAACGCAATCAACGCATGTGCGTTCTATCAGTTATTTGCGTCTTTTAGCTATATACGCGTGTGTACACAAGTATGATAACTTTTTTTCGGTTTGATAATTTTCGGTTTGGACATTGTCATTTCTTTCGAGTGGTATCGAGAAGGGTTTTTAATCTAATTCTATAATTAAATTTGGTAGAGTTGGTTGCTGGGTAATTCATTGAAACCTAAAATTCTGGTAAAATTACGATATTTGGAATAAACATTTAATTTCGTGATCATGACTGAATGAATATAAATTACATGTTTTCAATAGTTTATTGTTTCAGGAAACAAAGTAAGTGTCTTGTGTTAACATAACGGAATAATCACTCTTTAACGGGTAGAGGGTAGTTTAGCAAAACGCACTACCGGCCATTGGAAATTAAGGTCAATACCACTGAATGAATCAAGCTTTGAGTTTGTACTCACATTTCGAAATAGATTTAATTATTTTAGCATAAAGTTAGGCTCTTGAAATACCAGTAGAGAAAACATCTAGGCGAATATTTTAAAAATTTGTTTCTATGTAGTATGTTGTAACATTATAGCAAGGTTAGTAGTCTAATTAGGATTAGACTATAAATTATAAATTCATGACTTTGTTAGAAAAATGTTGTAGTTGGGCTCCAGACTGCATGGGGGTTGAACGCCTGGGACTATGGGGCTCAGTTCGAGTCCTGCAACTAGTAAAATAATTGTATAATGAGCGTGGCAATTTACAGTTAATATTTACAGTTAACACTTCAAAGGCCTAAAACATGCCTCATTTTCAATCCTGCAACTCATAATTCCATTTCCAGGATAATCCGTGAACCCGATTAGGGAGTCCTTTTCTCCCCAATTTCCAGACTCAGTCCAATTTAGAATTTTTTCCTGAGTCACCCAGTTAAGTGGACTGAGCCTTCCACTGGGATTGGAAGTCCCCGACCAGGGAGTCTCACTCCCGGCCTACAAATTCAGTTCAAATACTTAGTCTCCCAGTCCTAGTTCAAGGACTCAAACTGAGCACCTTTAGCCCCAGATATCCAACCCCCACGCAGTCTGCGAACTTGTTCAATACAATAAATTGTTTGTAATTTTATAAACAATATAACAATTCAAATAATTAAACAATCATTTTTATTTTTGTATTAAAAGTAGTTTTTGAAAACAACTATACTTTTTTAACTCGATTAAATCGGATTGTAATTTTAACAGAAATACAAACAAATATTTCAGTTTAATTTACATAAACATTTTTAATAAAGACAAATTGATAAATGCATTAATTATTAAATATTTAATTTACGCTCGTATGTACTTCAATATTAATGGTATTAATACAATATTAATTTATGATTTGCAATAAAGAACTAAATGAGTTAAAATGAAATTTAAAAAAATACAATTTAAGTCGGTTAAGTTTCCAAAGTAGTGCGACTGTCCTGCTTGTAAAATCGCTTAATGCAAATCAAAACGCGCGGATCCTTGCAACGAAACAGAACGTACACGAAAGGATCCGAAGCAAAATGTAAAGCCATAAGAACGTCTGCCATACTGAAGAACCAATGATTTTGCGGCAGCAAATGGGCCAACGGTATAGCCACCTGAAACAGTCAGAATATTTGCATGAAATGACAATAAATTATGCATTGGTATAAATAAATAACTAGTAAGTAATAACAATACCATTTGTGGCATCCAACAAAGTACAAATGAAACACTTAGACAAATCATGAGCTTCGCAAAGCGAATCTCGTCCAGTGAAGTGTTGTTGTAGCCCGGCTTTAGCTGCTCATTTTGACTGGTTTGGTGTTTTAATGTCGGTATCGGACGCTTCTTGCTTATTAAGTACAACACGTTGATCACAAACGTATTGCAGCCCACGATCACTGCGCATACTAACACTCCTAATTAAAACGGACGAAAGACGAAGAGTTATTTTCAGTTCGCATTACATTGTGGGTGGTAATTGAGTGATGGTAAATTATTTGTTTGTTTGTATTTTTTTTTATTACCAAAACTGCCAAATAGATAAGCATAGCTTTGATCCTTGGGGTCGGTTGCATCTCGATAGCGAACGCACTTATTCGCCTTCTCATCATAAAAAAGTCCGTACCCAAAGAGTGGTAAAAATGTTATGACTGCTGCAACACAGCAAAGACCCATCAGCGCGTTTCGAATCATTTGAATTGTGACATACTAAACAAAGGTCATTAAAGAATTTATTGTTTTTATTATAACAGCAAGCAAAAATTTACCTTATGGTAGGCAAATGGCTTGGCTAAGGCGAGCCATCTCTCCATTGCCATCACAACTGCAATACATCCTGAACTTAGACCAAAATAGCGACAAACTACAAAGGCTGTACAGTAGTAGTATCGAAACTCGGAGAGCAGGTCCTTTGGCATATAAATCGACAACAAAAGTTGTGTTAGCATTCCCAGAAGTCCGATCAAGTCAATCGCCATTAGGCATCTATACACAGCCAAATGAATATTAAAATATAATGGACCGAGATAAATATAATTAAGCATATTCAAATTGACTATTAATACAGGTTCGAATATTTTAACAATAAAATTTTGTAAATAAATTTAATTGAGTCCATTGTTGCCTTAAAATGCGTCAATGAATTGAGAATGACGCTGGCAACGAATGCCCATTTGTATTCAGGTAATAACGTACCTGTTGCTACAAATATTTAAATATTGCGAATGCTCAATCAATGAAGAAAACCAAACCGAGCACTTTTTGACAAAGTAACATGTTTTCACAATTTTACTCAAATTATTGCAGCTGAATGCGAATGGTTTATTTACAAGTGTTCTTCAGTCTTTAATTTCAATATCATTATTGAAACTTATTCACTTTATTTTAATTTGAAACTCACCTTAACATTAATTTGTACTTCCTATTTTTTTTACTACCCTTGAAACGGAGTATAACCAACGCGAGCAAACTGCCAATAATGCCAAACATATAGAATACAAGAATCACCACGATCATCACGTAACGAGCACTAGACTTTAAATTAACACTCACTTCCGTGGCATTCTGGAAAGTGTCCATTAAGGTGCCGTTTACCACTTCAGCAATCATTTTTCAAAAAGGTGTCTCTAAAAATTTAAACAGTTCACAAAATATGAATTATGTCAAACTGCAAGAAAATAATATCGAATTTGTCCGTCGTGCTCATCTAACGTAAGATTGTGAACACCACAACCACTTCAAGAGACGACTGCCGGCAATCTGTTGCTCTAACGCACGAATTCTTGCACAAGTACTTTGCTTCTTGATCAGTTTCATATTTATTGATTTATTGCTAGAAGTGAAGTGGTGCTAACGTCCACAAACACCCTCGTCCCAGGCGCTATAATTAGTGCTTCATGTTGCCAAAATTTGTTGAAGTCTGCGTGCATAATTCGCGATTGTAAATAAAATACATCAATTCATAGAGACGGAATTTTGTAGAACCTAAAATGTTTTCAGATAGACGTTGCCATTAATGTTATTCCTTGAATTAAACGCAAATCAATGATAGTAAATGAAAAGATCGCGAAGCGTTGCGAGTGCGTGATTGGAATTAAACTCAGCCAGTCTTTGTTTGGGCTGGCGCTATAATTTTCAGTCGAAAATGTTTATATTGCAGAGACAAGGTGCAGACTGCAGAGGAACGTGTAAGTGGAATTTAATCATAAGAAACAATAATTAGCTCGAAAACGAATTATGATCATTTGGCAACATATATCTATGAACTGAATCTATAATATAAATTCATTATAAAACAATAAATTATAACGAAAAGTTTACTTAGAAATTTTACTAAATCATATCAAATGATGAAGATTACATAACATTATCAAACAGCTTGACCCAAGATAAAATTGTGGAAAAAAAGGATATTTAATTTGGTTATAATTTAATGAGTTGTAGAATTGGCTAATATTCCTAAAAGTGCTGTGAATTCACCATTTTTTTAAGTTTCGAGCAACTAACTTACTTTATTCGTATTTTATTGCACCACTAACTGGGTTCACTATTTTTAGATGAAATTACTTTTGAATTGAAGTTGTAACGTAAATACTCTCAAATATTCTCGTTATTTGAATAAGTAATGTTCGTGTGAAAGATTGTTTAAAACATCTACAAAAATAATAAACCGATTTAGAATCTGAAAAATAAAATAAAAATCCTAATTTTTTACTGTATAGATAAATATTTGTATTAGATTCATCTTAAAATAAAAAGGATATAGAAAATACTCAGGGTAACAATTATTTCATGCACTAAACGAATAAAGAAATAAAAAATGTACAAAAAAAATTAACGAAATTTGTAAACTCTCTTCAAGATAAATTATATAAAATATAAACAATATTATAGAATATAACAATTTAAAATCTTTGAGATATACAATGTATATAGATAATAGCACAAAACATCGATGAATCTTTATTCTACTGAACAACTAAGATAGTTATGTGTATATTCAATTTGAAAATTATCTATTTCAGAAACAATCGAAATCGCACAGCGCAGTGCGCGTTAGTTCATGTAGGAGAATGTACAATTTTATTGTGTGCATTATTGTTCTTTTGGCGAACCAAATTTATTATTAGGTTTGGTCTGGAAAAGAAGTATCCACCAAAGGCAAAAGGGCACAATAAACGACCGAAAAAATGTACAAGAAAAAATTAATTGGACTTGATGTAGTTTCCCTCGAAAATCTCCAACTCGTTCGTAATATAATTGGCTTTATTCTTAAGCAAGCGAATCTGTTTCTGGTTTGCCTCCAGCCCCATAAGAGTTTGCTCGATGTTTTTGAGGTCGTCTTGCATTGTTGTTGTGGCATTGTCCACAACGTGGCAAAGCCGGGCAAAAGTGCTAGATAACTCTCTGTAATAAATTTCAAATGTCAGTAACATTTAATGCATTGTGACAATAAGAAATTTCTTACTGTTGCACTTGATGACTGCAGTTGGCTGATGTTAAATCGACAATACATTTTAACTTCCTGCTGGCATGTTGCACGTACTGCTTCTTGAAGACCCTTTCTTTGGCAGTGTTGGTCCACGATAGACGCTCGTACAAATACACTGAACCATACAACACTCCAACGCCAACTAAAACCCGCCATCCAATCGTTTTGAGAAGAATTCCAGCCACGACAAGCCCTCCCACAGTGCCTTGCGATCCAATGGATGCGACGGCTACGCGTGAAATCATTGATATTTGCTCTGGCGTAATTCCAGCCTGTGTGATCATCGATGTCGGTGAATGCAGATCATTTCCATTGGGAGACAACAGTGCAGGAACCTTTTTCATCAAATAAAAATAGTCAATAAAAGTCTTACAATACATGTATGAAACTTACATTGGCTGAGCTATTGTGTCGTCCATGTGTCAACGCATTTCCTTTGTCATTTTTGTTTTTCATTTTATTCATAAATCTTGAAATCATTGCCGTAATGCCCCATGAAAAGCGGAAATCTAAATTCTCCTGAAAATCAGCGCACAAATTCTGACAATTTAATGTGTACAAAATTTCAAATGGTTGGGTTCTGGTAAGAATCTGTGCGGTCTGAGATTGAATCTTGTCTGATGGTATTAAAGCGTGCATACGGTCAGTCATCTCCCGCTGTGCCTTCTCCACGTTCAATGACAGCGCAGTTGAGAGGCGGGCGCGCAAGTTCGAACCGAGACCGCTCTCTACATGCTGATTGATTTCCTTTTTGTAGACATTTAGCACCAGCGGCTCAGGATGAAAGGGTAAGCTGAATTCATCGACATGAACACTAAGGCGATATATTTCCTCATTTAGGGCCTTTGAAACCTTCTGTTCCACCTCCTCTACCATGTTATGAATTTTAAGCTTCATTTCACGTGTGACACGCATCAGTTCGTTCTCAGTGAATTGAATGCGGTCGGTCAGAAGACGCTTTTCCATTAGCTTTTGGTTATTAATATCTTCTGCACGGTGGAATATGTTCTCCAGTGTGTTGCGCATGTCCATGGCGATATTCTTGCCGCGTCCACTGTGCTGCTCGAACTTAGTCTTGACGGCACTCATCGAGATGCATTCTTCGAATTTTCGCTCAAAATCTTGAAACTCAAAGTAACGATTTTGGTAGCCTTCAGCAAGTGCTCCAGTGTGAAAGGGTTGGCCGTTTGATTCAGCGACACGTCCTTGCAATGTTTCCCGCGCCGATATGAAGAAAACGCGCTCTTCTGCTTCCTTAACATTGTTTACCTTTAACTCTTTGACGAGAAAGTCAATGCAACGCTCCTGATGTTGTGCTCTAACCTTAAAAATTAGTTTAATTTTAGATAAATTTGATTTGATCCTTATTTAAATTTCTGGGAATGACAAGTTCATATGTGTGTGCATGTAAACTACCTTGGCTCAATCAAGAACCTACCTTCTCCAAATCCTTCTATTGGCCGTTGCGCATATTAAAGCGCCCAGCAGTCCCAATATAAAGATTGGATAGTTATGGTACAGTAAGGAAAAATACAAATCTTAGATTCTAAAAATCATTATAATAGAGCTCAATGACTTCGAGTTATTATAAGCGAGTATAATAAGCCCACAATAATTTAGTTAACCGACTAAGCTGGCAAGGTTAGATACTCTAAATACAATAAAACATACCGATTCTTGAAACTCTGGTTCACTTGCAGATGCATCCCAACGATTGTTCAGCACAAAAATATTTGGTTTAGAAAGACGAGTTGAAACTTGATGAAAAAACGATTTTTCCTGAAAATATTAATTTAAATAATAAAAAATATAATAATATTCAAAAACAATTTTTTTTACAGCTAATGTCATTGTTGATTCGGCGTTGAGCACCAAAACAAAGACGTCGGCATTTAGGCAATGGTTATCGATCCAGTCATTTAAATTGGGCGAGACATCAACACCTGGTGAGTCGACAAAAACTACATCGTCTCGAAGAAGGCTGCATCGTTCACGGGGCCAAAATATTCGCACCAAAGAACTCTCACAAAGCTTCTCCTGGCACAGAGCATTTGCCAATTGTTTGATATTCTAAAAACAAAAAAATTTACCAATTTCAGATTAAGTATATTTCACTTAAAGTTCACAAAACCCCACTTACCACAACATTAAGTTTCTCGTCCGATCCTTCCTTAACCAGATATGCCTCCTGTCCATTAATTCCTTCAACCTGACAAAAGCAATTTGTTGTGTGGCCCATTCCACTGGGCAGAATTTTCTCACGAAGCATCGCATTAATCACGGAACTTTTTCCATTTGATGTGCGTCCAAAGAACACAACTTTCATGTGATCCCGCGACAAAACTTCGCGAATTCCCGACACCTTGTGCACATAACTTCGGAACTGCTCAGCCTCCGCTTTGTCCACAATGCCATCGTCAGTTGCGAGTCCTGAACCGATCGATATAGACAGATAATAAGAAGCTAAATTAAAACTGTTGAAAATACAGCACTTACCGTCAATGAATCTCGTTGTGTCTACTACATATTCTTCGATTTCGCCAAATATGTCGTTTATTTTCTTTTTGGCACGCACAAAAATCTGCAGTGGCGACACGTCATTGTTGGCGTGATGTAACGAGCGAGCGTCCGTTAATGCGTTTGCGTCAAATGATGATGGAGATGCGAGGCCAAAGTTACCGGAACCACCAGAAGAGCCGCCACCACCCGCCAGCATTGAGGTGCCGCGATTGAAAAGCATCGACATTTATTTTTTACCGAATTTGGATGGTATTCAAGGAAAAGTTTTGCGTGTTTCCGGAATCGTTACAAATTGAAGCAAACAATATATTAAAAGGGATCTAGCTGCAGCGTTTTATAAAATAGAGTTTTCAGTTCATGTGTCTGCTGAAATTTAAAGAACCAAGAGGTCTTTGAGCTCAAGCTGAGATACGCTGGCGTGTGAGAAGATGAATTGTGCGCAAAATAACAAACTCAATTGATGCAACTGAAAATATATTAAAAAAAAAACAAAAACACAAAAATAAATTACAAATAAAGAAAATTATGAAACAAAATATGCAGGTACATAGTTTAGACGCGTAATAAATAGATTGCGGCTTGTACACGTTCACAAGAAAATGCTGAGCTCATGATCCTGACGTTTACAAATATAAATTTTACGATACAAAATCATACGAATTATAATAATTTTGAATTTACTAGTCCACAAAGGGCTCGACTAATTTAAAACATTCAAAGGATTACGAAAATATATGTACACTGAACATTTCACCATTTAATTTCGTCTAACCTGTTTGCTATCGGACATTTCATCAATTCTTAATTAATCACCAAATCCCACGTCCCTTCAGCTTCTTCAAGATATCCTCATTGGCACAATTAACGCGAACTTAAAATTTAAAATGATTATACTATTCTTTTATTTCACACATAAAAATTATTAATAGTAAAACACTTTTCAATTTTCCTATTATCGATCATTTATTTTTCACATATTTTGTGATGTAACAAATATATTTTGACAATTAATTGTGTGCGGCCATATATTTCCAATACATATATTATTAATGACAGCCACTGTCAAAAGCGTGCTTTCGTCGAATATACATATATCTGGTAGTTATACAGGGTGCTAGTTCAACAATCCCCGTAAATTTTATACATTGTTTAGTTATTTATTAAAGAAATAAAAAATAGTAACTTAATTAATGTGTACCGCTTTTATTCCGCCCATTCATTAAAAAAGGTTAAACAATTGTAAAATTTGATGCTGGCGCCGCATTTGATTTGCAACAACTTGCATGACATTATGAGTTATTGACCTAACTCAACACACTTACCATAATTCAAAAATATTTTGGCAGTGTTTAACAGTTACAATTTTTATTTTTTTTATCTTTCTTCATAATTTCATTTCAAATGGCGGACACCAATTTTTGGAGTGGCGAAAAGTGCTTCTTTTTTAAAATTAAACTTAACGATGGAAAATGATAAACTTGTGGAACTCTGCTTAAATAATAATTGTGATGTTTTACTAAAAAATGTTGATACGTTTTGCAAAAGAATCTTAGTTGGTGAAATAGTCAGGTGTAGCGAGTTAGAGAATGTGCAGGCAGCACCACATCAAATTAACACACAAGAATCAGACGAAATCATTGAGCAGATCATCAGTGGCAATATGTCGATGGACTTTGTTCCGGTTGACGAAATTGCGGAGTTTTTGCAAAATTTAGATTCAATTGAGCCTCCCGAAGCCCAACAACAACATAATTCAGACAATTTAGTTGCAGTGAACGAATGCACAAATGAAGTTCAACAAATTGACACTTGTTCCAGTGTAAGTAATATTCAATAAAATAGGTTATTGTCATTTTCTTAAAATTAACTTCCAAGAACAATTGACATTCTTGAGTAAAATGAGTTTACCAAAAAGGTAATTCAATTATTTTCGTTTTATTCAAAGGATACTATATCGGAAGCCTGCATGATTGATGTAACCGAGATAATCTCCACAAAAGAACATAATTTGGTAATATATTAGTTATTATAAATTGTTATTTCAAGTTAATTAATCTTTTTTAATAGCGTAGAGTAAAAAAACCCATTTTTAAAGTTGTTCCAAAGCCGCGGCCGTTGAAATCAGATAAGCCAATCAAATATCGTGTAAATCGAGTAAGTATCTTTTATATTTACTTAAAAAAAGCAAAAAATCCAGCCTTATTCAAAACAATTTTGTTTGCAGAACAAAGAAAAAAATGAAGCAAAAAAAGAGACTATTGTGAGATTACCATTTCCTATGATTGAACCAGAACCTGAAGCTGATGTTCAACTTTTGTCACAGGACATTTTATTGAATTCTACTGCTAGATCTGAGAATTTATTAGTTGACAGGCCAGAACCGTCCCTCATGCGTTTGTTACCGAACCGAAAAATTGTTTCGTGTAAATTTCGATGTTCACCTAACTTGGAGCATAATATGCCGTTTAGAAAACCGATAGCACGAATTGTACGAAATGTTTCATCAACAAATGCCACATCTTCTGTGCAAACGCGAACATGTGCTAGCCAGACAATACTTCAATGTGAACCAAAGGAACCGACGCTGGATTCCCAAAAGCCTAAAAGTCCTGTAAATAATGAGCAGGCCAGAAGCGAAGAAGAATTCAGCTCTCAATCGAATATTCCAAGGCCATCGAAAAGTATGACTCAAGAAACTTTCTGTCAAACAGCGTCGATCTGTAGCCAGGAGGCATTTGTTATGCCGTTGTTAAACACCTTAATTTCATCATTTAATAAATTAATAGAAACCGTCTGCGTCAACGAATCTAATAAAAAAACTATACAAGATGCTCCAATTAAAATTACACAGACAACGGGCTTGTCAAACCAAGAAGACATTGCAGTTGCAGATTCTTCGATTGATGTTGCAGCTGAAGTCAGGCAAATATCGACAATAGATAATAATTTGGATGTTTCCAATGTACAGAACACATTAATTTGCTTGAATAAGCGGATTTCAAATCTTAATAGAGCGATTGAACCTCACAAGAACAAAGGCGTGCGCTTGCCTGGTCAGAATAGCAGTTCACTACAAAATTCTACACAGTCCACATCTCACACTGGATTTGATACCAATGTGGCACAATTTGAAGACCATCAACATTTCAATGTGTTGAAAAAAAATAAATTCTCAGCTGATTCTGTGTCTCAGAATGAAACTTGTGTCTCACAATCTAATCAAAGTCAGCCAAAGAGTATCTTTGAAACAAGGATCAATCAGCACTTTAATGAAACACCAAAGATACCATTGAATGTAATTGTGCACAAGGAAGGAGAGAAGCGTGTCGTTCAATTTAGACCAGACCCCACATCTGATGTTGAAACTGGAATAAATTCGCCTTTAGATCAAGATGATGATTCACCTATGGAAGAATCGCAATCTAATATGGACGAAGACATGCTTAGTGTTACGGCAAGTGACAATTTGGGTTTGAATGACTGTGAAGCCACAGAGTTCAATTTGAGTAAACCAGTATCAGAGGATGAATTCAAGCGACAATCCAAACGGTAGTGTTGTCGTATCTCTTGAAATATTATTGAAATTGAATTATAATTTATTTACAGGCTTTTTCCATCAAGAACTTTACTTCTCAACATAAACAAGAACACAGAATCTACTTCAGAGTTCGGAATGGCAAGATTGTTTCAAGGGGTTTGTCCAGAGTATTTGAAAGGTATATGCAGTGTAAAGTTTTGCCCACACTTGCACACACTTCATCACAAAACATATATCCGCGATAAGTTGGAGACTCTCAGCGATGAAGCACTTTCAGAGGCGTACAATTTTGCTAGGGCCAACAAACGATTATTTAGGTTCATTGTTTTAATATTTGTGGAGGTTTTTGCCAAGCGAAAATTAAAGAATGAGCTTATGAATATGATTTTGGATTATGGCATCTTAAAACAACAAACACCAATACTTCCCAAGTTGACATATGCGGTTAAGGATGTCCTCGGAATACCGTTCCACGAATCACTTAAAGCTCTGTTTCATCGTTACATTCAATGTAAATCACTCGACAAGTGCCCGTCTTGGATAGTTCATAAATTTTCATTTGAAATGGCCAAACGGGAAAATGTCGGTTATTTTATTAATGAACTGAATTATGTTCTGGACAAAACCTCATTCAGATTGAACGCTGTTGCATTAAATAACATTTTGTTACAATTTTTTGAAACTAAGTGCCCAGATCTTGCGAGTTTGGCCACATTCGCCATGCGCAAATTAGATGAAGCCAGTATTAGCACACTGAACAAATCAAATGTACAGCAGTTTCTATTATTGAATCTTGCTCCAGCTAACGGCAATAATGTTCAAAAATGATTTCAATTCAATATGATTTTTTTTTTATATTATTAATTAATATGTACAGACAAACCTAAATGTACTAAATATTACTTTACCTTGAATTGCTTTTCTTTATTGAGTTTAGTCCTTATCTTTAATAAAATACGCATAAAATAACTTGTTTTTATTTTTATTTTATTGTATATAATAATGCCATTAAATTATAGTTACATGATTAAGAAATGAATTTTGCCATTATTTGAACGATTGGGAGCTGCGGTTTATCCCATACGCAACGCTACATAATATATTGTTTATAATAATTGCTTGAAATTTCTAATTACGACGATTACATATGCTTTTGTTCTAAATTGTCCACTTGGGGACATGCGAAAAGTAGTAAACAGCTTATGTACGTTACATAAATAGACTGTCGGTGCTTGTTTTAAACAAATGTGAAGCTAAAAGAACGGCGACAAATGAGTAAATAGGTGAGAATACGTGAAACGCGACTAATTGCCCTACAGCCATCATTGTCGGTAGAATATTGTTAGGTGATTGCACAATTTAGGAGGCGGATGTTGACGCCGCTGGTGTCGTGTTGGTAGCAGCTGCGGCCGCTTTAGAAGGCATGGACTGCAAAAGTTCAGCTAAGAATGCATCAGGATTCTCTATCTCATTCAATAACTCTGCAATTGATAAAAATGTTTTGATTTTAATTTGTGTACCAAGAGAATGACTGAACAAGATGAATGCATACCTGCTACATCACAAAACTCAGCAAATGTGGTGCACGGTAAGAACTCCTCAGAGAATGTCGAGCGCGTACTATCAGATGACTTTACCATGGCTTCGTCGTTGCGGCGGATGTAATCGAACAAGGATATCGGCCAGTCCTCTTCCGTTGGAGTAAACACTGACTTAAAGTAATTCCTGTAGATAAGGTCAACCATCGACCAGTACATCAAATACGGCTTGTACACATTATAATCTTTGGGCGTTTTGTCAGCTGTGACCAAAAATTTACAAACCGTCGACGGACTGATATCACGTGTGTGCGCCAACACCAGCACTCGCTTCAAGTGTTGGATGCGATTTCGCTTCCAGCCATCGGGTGTGTGCAAGGCCAACGACAAAGTCATCTGATACACTGGCCCTTCTACCTCATGTGCGCATTCCAACCATCTTTCATTGATGGGCGCTTGCAAATAAGTAGTCAACGCCTTTTCCTCTCTAGATGAAGAGCGCGACAGCAAAATATACAATGCATAGAAAAGTAGGTACGGCACTAAATGCATGTTTGACTGTGGACCACCGCCGCCGGCGTCATCGTGGAAGCTTTTTTCATGTGCAAATCGTTGTAACAACAGTTTGAGATCATGGATGGCGCTATTGAATGTAATTTCACAGCGTTGCGTAGACTCCTGCATGTAAGAATTATGTCGAAGCATGCATGACGAGAATGCCGACTCGGAAACATCCGGGCCCCACAATGGTAGGAGGCCGTTGCATCGAGTATTGGCGTTCTGAAGACTAGCACTTTCCCATTCATCGCGACACCGATTCAGACGTATTGCAGCCATGTGACAATCAATGTGGACGACATTGAAGTGAGTGACTGTTGTGTAGCCAAGTGTTTTACGAGGCTTCACCTCAAATTCCTCCACATTCGTTCGCTTTGTGAATGTGTATATTCCCAGTACTTTGGAGGGATGGCATGCGTACCCTTCGCGGCAAATAAAACACGAAAGACCAGTCTCGTCGCGAAGCTTTTCTATTTTCTGTAAAATTGATCCCTTGGCAGTGACTTGACCCTTTTCATTGGTCCGCATGCCAAGTGCATCCAGCTGCTTTTCGCGCGTGGCCATAGCTAAGCGTTTCTTTTCGGTGCGCGTGAAATCGCGTACCTCTTGTACACGTTGTGCAGTCTTAGGATCTGTAGACAGCGCCTCCAGAAGATTCTCTGCCAAACTTCCAACATGCTCATCAGAAGATATTTCCTCCAATCGATGAATAATTGGAATAATGTCACGGCCGACAGCCAATTGTGTGGGTGCGTGGTGGGTAGCCAAACCGGTCAAAAACTGAAGGATATATTTTAGCGCAGGACGTGTTATGAATTCCTTTAGAGCATACGAGTCCTTTCGCACCAGAGTTGGTTTTACACATGGTGCGTATGCCGCAATGTAAGTCAACGCCGAATCAACTATTCCCAATCCCATGATATAGTCTTTGAGTGTACCACCGATTGAGTTATGTTCAATTTGATTCGTTAATACGCAAAACAGTTCCATTTTGAATTCGTCTTCAGCTGATCGATCCTCGTCAAACTTCTTAAAGTCCAATGTTTCCTTAAAGTGCTCACATAACAAAGCCATTTTAATATCATTTCCATAGACTAGTGCGGCGAGAACTCGAATTAAATGCCGCAGAACCGATGGATTGTTGCGAACGTTGGGACAGTTAGTGCAGGAAATGAGAGCTGTCACATACTCGGGACCGCCGAAAGTCAGCGAAAATTGTAGAAATGAGTCTAATGTGTCGCTGGCTGCTTTGCTTAATATCGTCTCCATAATTTCGAGTAACTGTTCCGTCACAGCTGATAGTTGGGGATCATTTTGGTTTTGAAGACATAGTTGAAGCACTCTAAGAAGCGCGTTGATGGCACCCAGCTCTGGTTGACACAGCACCTCTTGACACCTTTGAACCTTGATAGAGAGCATTAGCAGCTTCAGTAAAACTTGTAGCAATGATCTTGACCTTGCGATATTGTGGAGGCTTCCGATTCTGTCTAACATCACTTTGAGACCATCACAATCGGCCAGTACATTAGCCATGCGATACAACTGTTCATTGTCTACCTCTTCCTTGGTTTTATTACTTAAAGTCTCTATGAATTCCTCGGTAGCGTCGCCCAACAATCCACGCATTCGGTACACCACACGCATTGCATCCCGTTCACCACCCTCAGCTAGCCACACCTTCTTATACACTTCTTTAACAGGAAGATCTAGACTTATGATTTTGTTATGTACTAATAACTCCATGCCATTGTCGTCTTCCAGCAGAGCCACTAATTCACAGTCCATGCAAATTTTATTCTTCACGTTTCGCATAAGTGGACCGAGCCCCGTCGCCAGAGAGGGATATGGATTTCCCAGCATCCTGCCTTGCAAGAAATCTTCTTGCTGAGGGTCTTTCTCAAGTGTTAGGAAGAATTCGCCGACATCATTTTCCTCGGGATGTATGGTTGAACAAAGACGCTCAAATATAAATACCGGCGTTTTTATGTCGTTCATTGGTGTTTTGCGAACAGTATCAATTAGGACACTCATAAAGGCACGAGTCTCCTCCTCAGTTCCGGTTGTCATTTCTTCCAGCATTTCCAGTAATTTTTCTTGAGCATCATCTACGAGTCGGGTCCGTTGTACAACCAGCTTTCTCAAGTCCAAATACCCTTGCAGCACTGGTCCAAGTAATTTATGTTTATAGGCTTGGCGGATTGCAGCGTTTTCGAGGAACAGAGTCAATAACTCGACCAATTGTTTTAAAGCATAACCTTGAGCCAAATCAGAAGAGAGAGTAGTCTCTTCCAGTCGATGAATTTTTGAAATTTCAACCGCCAACAAATCAACAATCAGGGAAAGAACACCCTTCACTGCCAAATACTGACGCCATGGAGTTTCTCCAGCGAAACACCGGTACAACGTAAGGAACTCTGCACTTGCCTCACCTGCTTCGCCCACATAACTTAAGAATGAGGTCAATAAGTCAATCATTTCTCGTTTACGGTCATACACATGGCTGATAAGCGATGGGATCAGAGCGCCTGCCAGTTGGCGTCCTAGTCGCGAATTCGGATTAAACAAGACGGTCTGCAACCACGAATCCGAAGTTAGCTTTAATGGTTGATTTTTCCATTGCCGTTGCAAAACAATTTCTCTCCATCGTTTGCCATACTTTTCAATCAAATAGGCACATCGGAATTTCATGCGCTTGTGCTCTAAAATGGCTGGGAAAGTGTGAGCTGATGCCGGTAGTGAATTTGACGCATCATCTTCGATTTTTGACACATCTCCAGATGCCAGTTCCGATGGAGACATCTTTCGTGGTTGACGTGTCCTCCATGCTTCAAATGTGTGCATTGGATCACCCATCAGCCATTTTTTGAAGTTTATTGTTACACCATCCAAGACATTAACAGCGTACAGGTCTTCCGTTGATAAATCTTTGTTGGTCTTACTTTTGGGCACAGCTGGACCGATTAGTGACTCTAAAATACGCAACGTTGGTTGTATGACGGCCACTTGAGGTCCTCGTATATCCTTACAAGCTGCCAAAAACAACTCCAGCACAACTTTAATTTTGATTTCCCAGCATTGATCAAACTGAGCCACCAAGGACTCCAGTAATGCCATTTCATGTCGAACGGCTGCGTCAAGATTAGCTAGAGGCACAATACCTTGAAGAGCCATTTTAACCCGACTCTTGATTAACGAACACAGGTTTTGGGTCGGCTCTGGAAGCTCGCGTGTTAATAAACACAACAACTGACGAACGTCATCTTGAATCTGTGTCGTTCCGCGACGCAAATTGTTTTGAGCTAATTCCTCAACAAGTCCTTGGCTGCATAGCCCAATACGGCATTGAAGATTCGAAGCCATTGCTCTCAGAAGTGTTAAACACTGTTCTGTGGATGCTAGCGCACATCCGTAGCATTTGTTTAGTGACACAACTGAAGATGCCTCTGTTGACGTGGCGGATTCGGCAGTTGAGGATGAACTAGAAGGCATCAAAGTCAAATTTTGACTAATCGGCGTGGATGGCAAATCCATTTGACTTCTATCGTATGCAACAAGCTCACGTCGACATGCCTGCACCTTCTGGATTATTTTGCTCAACTCCTCGAAAGACGTCTTCGATTCGAAGCAATACTTTTGCGCTAACAGCTGAATAACTTTATTGACTTGAGATGACGAAGATGACACCAAGTTACCGGCAGCACCCAATCCAGCGACAAGCGTTTCATCGATGTTGCGATCAAATTTGTGCTCGGATACCTTTTGCACCAAGATCTCTAGAATTTGCTTGTTAGTTTGAAGTTGTCGGTAAACTCGATCGGCCTTCTCTAATGACATGTTGATTGCTTGTACAGTTTTTGATCGATCCTCAGCAGATTCAATCGGGTCCACGGCACAACAGGCGCGTCCATAAATGTTGTAGTCGAATTTAGCATATTTGCAGAATCCGCAAGAATGACACAAAAATGGATCCTTTTCGTCGTAATTTATGGCACGACATTTGTGGCACTGGAACACATTCTCGCCACAATTGCCACATACGCCTGGATTTGACGGAACAGCAGCACTGCATCTGGGACACTGTAGACTCTCGCTGGATCCGGACACTGTCTCATAGAAATCGGCATATTCTATCATTAAATTACAGGCTGTGATCGGCAGAGGAAAATCAATTTTGACGTCTGTCTGAGCGGATTGTAATGTGACTTTGCGTGCCTTGTGCCACATCGCTGGTCGATTCTTCAATTCCACGACAGCTTGCACAGTACGATTGTTGTAGTAGATATTGATAGTGCGGACCATTTTAGTGCGCTTTAAGTCAGCAATTCGCAGCACAATCTTTGAGATGGTGTGGCTCTGTACGAGTTTCACAATTGTTGTGGTGGTGGTGAATTTAGAGTCAATTTTTATTGAAGATAACTTAATATGTGATAGTGGAACCTCTGGATTGTTGCATACCAGACACGGCTCAGATTCTAAAAAGAATCCATCCAACTCGAGCACTTGACTGAGAGCTGTATATATTTGGGCATTTGGATGTTTGGCAAGAAGTTCATTTTGCTGACGCAATACTGCGACAGCTTGACCCATATAACCGGTGATCGACTCATTGATGGTTTTGGTATTGAGTGTCAAAAAACCCAATATGTCAACAAACTGGGCTGTTCTTTTGCCGTATGCTGGAAGCATTGGCCACAGCTCCCACAGGCAATTAAGCAATTCCTCTTTTTGTTGTGGACTTCCATTCTCATAGAAGGCATATACAAGACCATGCGCTTGCCACCGGATAGCAGTCGTGTTTGTTTCCAACAAAAACATCTTAATGAATTTACTCAACAACTGAGAATTACATTTGCTAAAAATTTGTGCCACCAATGAAACAGAAATGCTAGGATCGAACTTTGAATCTGTAGAATTTTCATTTTCCTCGCTCTTCTCGCGATCTTGCCGTAATGTTTTCGACTTAACCTCAGTTCGCCCAGAAACTCCAGAGTTACAAACAGCTGCCTGCAGCAACTGCAAGATAATCGGATAGACACCTTCATCTAAATGATAGCAGCTAATTCTAAGCAAGGCTGGTAGAATGCCAACTTGTTGCAGACAAAACATTTGCCAGTTGCCAGTTCGCATTGTGGCAACTTCCTGACAGCCACGTAAATGTTCAGTTAATTCTACAAGATTATCGTACGACAAGATTGGAGCTCCATTCGAAATCGATGACTGGGCCAATGAAAATGGATCGGCAACACTGAGGCTATCGGCGGATCTCTTGACCGCGCTCATATGAGCTTCCAGTGAATAAATGTCACGCAATTGACGATACTTTTCCTTGCTGCCGCACATAAACAGCAAAAGTTTACGCACTTGCCGACGAAGGACAGGCGAATGTATTACCATCATGTATTCACACAAATTTAGTGACATGCGTTCCCAGAAGCTTTCCAAAGATTCCAAAGCAGCCGAGATTTTAAGCACCTGGTACGGCAATCTAACGGCCATTTCTGTCAATACTTGTGGATACAGTTCAAAGACATCGATGACGCCGCCTTTGACGTACTGTTGCGCAAAGAATGGCTGCAAATCGCGCTCTGGTCCATACTGTGTTGGCCTAAGTACATTGTTAGCTGGTGGTCCACCAGCTGTTGAGATAATCTGAGACGCAGTTGGAATGCCTTCTTCATTTGTAGCAAGATTTTTCCAAAAGCCCAAGAATGATTTCAGAATGGCCAAACAATATTCGATGGAATTGCTTTCTAACATTGTATTGGCGGTCAAAGTGGCGACAAATGTTGCATTATCTTTAATTTGTTGACGTTCAGACGAACCGGCACCGCTTATACCTTTTGTCAGCTTTACTTTACCCATTAAAACACCAACCAATCGAAGAATAATTAACTTTACTTCGTTTTTGGGAGTACGATTTGTCATTTGTACTAATTGATTTGTTGGTGCATTCATTTCCAGGCGGTCCATCAATGCCGCCAACAGTTTGCGCATGCATGCCTGATCTGCTTCTTTCGTTCCATCCAAATCAGAAGTCAGCATAAGAATGACTTGCATAAATGGTATCGCTTGGTGTCCATTCGCATTGTCGAGCGCTGAAAAATTCTCAACCATTTTCAGCAAGATGACTGATCGTAAGTTATGAATTTTGGCGGCATTTTCAATATCCCCCACAATTTCTTCTGGTTCTTCTTTAAGAGCGCCTTGTACAGCGATGGGTTGTGATACTACTGTGTCACTACTACGTGGTGGTGAGGCATTCGGTTGGTCACCATATGTACTGCTCCTACCGGAAGTTCCACCGATGCTGTCAACACCACTGCCTCCACTCTCTGAACCGCCACTGCCGGCGTGTTCTGCTGGTGATGTTCGCAATGTCGAACCATCTGTAGCAGCGTTCGAACCTTCATCATCGGATCCACCTGCGGATGCATTTTGTTCACCGGCAACGCCTTGTCCAAGATAGTTTCTTGAAATATTAGCAGCCGCATTCCCTTCTAGAGTAGCATCTGCAGCAGCGGCGAGAACTCTTGCCCGGTATTCGTCAGCAGCATTTAAATCACCTTCACTTTCTTGCAGACTCAATGCAATCGCTAACTCCATAATAGTGGCATCATCAGCATCTGCCTGTAGATCCAAGAGTTGTGGGAAATTTTCAAGAAACGCTTCCAAAGGAATCATTGCAGAAGGGTGTACAGCCCCGGCTGCAGCATTATCTTCTACGACCGCAACAGCCGCAGCTCCATCCTCCTCCACATGTGGCTCTCCATCAGCAAGATCTGCCCCATAGCCGTCATTAGGTGCAGGGGCTGCGGATGAGGAAGGTGCAGATGACGAGAATGGAACGGCTGTTGGTGGTCGCGTTGGTGTTGGAGTAGAACAAATGACTGGACTACCAATGACGACGCGCCTCCGCTTTGATTTTGGTCGTAACAGCCGAATAAGGGCGTGCTTTGCACTGTGACTTATGATAGCGGTCGAGTCCAACAAAAGATCCACGCAATATTTGGTCATTGTGTCAACTTGATGTTGTTCGGAAAGGGCGTACGCGTACACAATCTCGACCAGACAATTAACTATAGCTTCCGTGTGAGAAAGTCCACGTTTAACAATGGAAACTGGTTCTTCGTAGCTTGGTGTTATGGCATGCAAGGTGCGCATGAACTGCATGAGGCATGGAACAATAGTGAACTGATTTTCCAATGAAATTTTAGTTAGCGTCAGTGGACGTGCAATCGCAATGTTACGGGTCATTAGGACCAGACGATAGAAAGCTTCAGGATCGATGTTTTTAATGTCGCTTATCTCTGACATTTTCTTGAGTTCCGAATTCACTTCTGACAAAATTTCATTGTCCTTGTACGCGTGATACGCAATTTTGTTAGGATGAACTGTTGCAAGAACTCCTTTCGCCTGCATCTGCACAGTATTTGACGTCGGCTGAAGCAACAGAGTAGTTGCAATATCAATTGCTTTCTGCTTCAGCGGATCTTCAATTGCTGATCCTCCCAACAAACTTAATCCGCTATCCAACACCTCCAACATCGAGCCGATCATTTTGTCGAGAGGAGTAATTGTTTGCAATGAAGATTCAACACTTGAGCTAGTTGCTGCCAATGCCGCGGCCGTTGTGTTAGCTGCAGCCAATGTTGATGAATTCGCAGCCCCGACTTCTTCAGACTCCTCTGGCCACCCGAATACCTCCTTTGTTGTTCCATATATTTTTATACTGTCTAACATGCAGACGTTGTCAAGATCTTGCGATTGGCTAAAGTGAACGCTTAGCTTCTTGTCACTAAGCAGGGACTCTTCACGCGTTAGCGGAATATCGAACCACCTGGCACGTTCTGAAACCGTATTAACAGTACGACCGTGTATAGTTACTGCCCAAGGAGCTCGTGATGAATCTTGCGTACCGATTTGAATGCGTATGCCGACAATCACTGAATTCGGGTCATTGTTAGCCACCTCCAATGTAAATCCATTCGGCTTGGTACACGCCACATATAATCCAGTAGAGTTTAGACGATTCTTAAGTTGAGCTACATTGTAGATTTGGAGCAAATCATTGCCTCCAAATTCAACGTCATTTAAAACATTACAATACTCAAAGAAGTCTATCGGGAAACTCGCAGTCGAAGTAGCTGCATTTCCGGAGCCAGTCGGTCCGGTACCATTTGAATTAATTGTGTGCGAACTGTAGGCTCGATTGTTATTTTTCTTGTTGCGTTTTGAAGATTTCGATGTCATCATTTGGTTTCCGATTGGTTGAACTTCAGGCGACAACCAGTAGTTTGTGTTCTCGAAATGTGCAGCGTATATTCGCAGACTGCCATCCTCACATAAAAGAATCAGCGTGGTTTTCTCCTGGCCAGAGACTGAGTGTCTTATTGCTACCATATCCATGATCTTGGCTTTTGAATTTTGCGCCTTAATTTCTTGCATTGTAATGCCATCAGGTTTAAGCATGAATATAACGGGATTGTTTGATGTTTGCATCATGGCACATATCAATCCTGGATGTCCCTGAACTTCAGTCCACTGACAGAGAGGCTGAGGTGGTCCCTTGGATGCATTCTTTGAATTAGGTCCAGTATGCAATTGTATAACACATTTGATTCCAGCGTTGACGTTGCTTAGTGGAGCCATAAAACTTTTTCCTTGCGAATAGGAGAAAAACAGTAACTGCAGCGTATGGGAGTAGTACAAACTGACACCTCCGCCTCCAATTTGACCGTTTACATCCTTAATGTGTGGGTGTTCAAGCTCCAAAGTATTTGTGACATAGAAAGGGCCATGTTTGGCCATGCTTTCTTCAGCCAGCGGTTGTGTGTAAATGTATCCCGATGAGAGGAACAGTAGCATGTAATAGGTTCCTTCTTCGAATATGAAAGTACAATCGCGTATTTTGCCACTGGGTATCAAGAAATAGTATTGGGGACTGTAAGTGTCCTCGGCCAATTCATAAATCTTCACAAAATCAGCAGTCACCAGCGCCAGTTTTGTTTGCGAGCCAGGCAGCCAGATTGCTCGCTTAATGAAATTACCCGTCTCCAGTTGGGGAGTCAGCACAATGTGTTCGTTTGCAGCACCACTACTGGTAAATGTTAAAATGTGACATTCTTTGAGCCCACAAACTGCCAAAAAGTCTTCATTAGCTGGATTTGATGAGAGCGAGAGCACAGTGCATGGTATTGGCGCAGATGCCAATCGTGTCAGTGTCAGTTTTCGCTTTGCTGCATCAGCTTGCTTCAATAGGGCAGACAATTGCAGTATCGTAACTTTCCCCTTTTCATGGCATACGGCCAAGTGTTGTCGTTTCCCGTGTGGCGACGCCAAACAGCACAAAGCTACGCGACGCACTAAGTTAGTTGATAGAAGTTGTCTGATGGTTTGGCCCTGTTCGCCAGAGTAGCTCATGCGGACATTTTCAAATGCGCCTTCTTGTGAGCCCAACGTCGCTACCATTATCTGGTCGCTTATGGAGAATGTTTTTTCTTGACTATGAAGACGCTCTAGTGCATTTTTGGCACGCAATTGGCAGCCAACTGTCGAATATCTCGCGCAATTTTCCCTAATGGCTGGCATCATTAAATCAAAGAAATTTAACAAACAACGTACAACGTTTTTCCATTGTTCAGGCGTGTTAAGAACTTCCTTTGATGATTCCACCACTTTAGCAATTTGCTCTGCACGTTCGTTAATGGTCAACGTTTTTGGTTGTTGAACTGGACTAGATGTTCGACGCCTAAAAGCACTTTTGTTTTGTCCATGTTCGGCATCTTGGGATGTTCCCTGCGCTATAATTCCCAATATTGATTGTTCGTGTGCATTTCCAGAGCTGGGTGTTCGACGACTTAAAGCTTGGCATGAGCCGTCTTCCTTTGCACCACAGTCGCAGAAAAAGTTGCCATGCTTTGCATAGCTGATGTCATGACCCTTGTGGCAGACGCGAGCACAAACTGAGCAGACACCAACTCCATCAACCATTTTGCATGTGTGACAATGATACCAATGTTGATTCATGAATTCTCGTTGAGTTATTGAAAAAGTGCACAGTTTATTGCCTAAGCTGTCTTCATCCGAGTCCTCTACAACTGAGTCATCATCGTCACCAGTCATATCATCAACCATTTCGTCGTACTCACAGGGAAGATCCTCTTCCCATGGTGGATTCAAACTACGACTGCCTGGATACCCTAAGGCTTGCAGCAAATCGACCATATAGCGCAACAACGCATTTGTATTTTCTAGTGTGATGATGTTACTTCTTCCACATCCTTTGGAAGCGATTGATTTTTCTAGTACATGCGTTTTACTTATATCCAGCCAATCAATTGAGGCGGTAAACAACATTGAATGGCCCTTAGCTTTTCCAGCATCTGCAAGTGTTACCATAACTTGCAAGAGATCAGCGAATTCAATTGATTCATGTGCAGCCGGACATATAAGGTTCTGTCCCAGCTGAATGAGTGCTTGAAACAGAGCCGATGATACAGAGGGAGAGATTTTCGTTTCGCTTACAATGTATTTTGTCAATGTCTGCAAAAGTCTTCCATTCTTTTCTAGACTTTCTTCGTTTGGTGTATCTGTTCCGGATCGTGTGCTAGTACCCGCTTGCCATGGATTTGTTGTCTGTTGTTTTGCTGGTGTTGCGACATCAGCACCATTAAACGCTGTGCACTCGTAGTCAATATCCATGGCTTCTATTGGATCAATGGGAATTTCAGCGGAAGATGATTGAACCACTTGATCGGTGATGCTTGGTACTGCTGAAACTGTTGCCATATTAGTTGGAGTTTGCACATTGCTTGAATTGGCACTGGATGCGGTTGGGTTGATACCATTGGGGCCCAGTAAAATGTGGGCAAGCCAGTTTTTAAGTTTCACTAAATCAATGCTACCCAAATCTGATACACAGGCAGCGACTTGATCAATGGTAAAATGTGAATCCGGTTTCTCAGCAGCCTGGAATAATTTCTCAAAGAACTGCAGTACTCTTGTTGAATATGACTGGGACAGGGATGTACCAGCAAACGAAATAAGCACTTGAACCAAACTGCCTTTGCCTGGTTCAAAGAAGAATCGATGCATTGCCAGCATTCCCATTGGCTCTTCAAGCATCAGTTCCCATGTCTTGAAAGTTTGGTGCAAAACCGACTCATCCAGATGGGTCTCGATATTTTGCGATGACAATTCCGTGTACGTTGTTATTAATTTGTAGCTGTGCTTCAGAATATTTGTGTATGATAGCACTTGATAGTCTGATGACGATGAGGCATTGGTACCCAGAGATGTTTGTACACATTTGTTCACTGCATCAAACAAATACTCGGTGCGTATGTCAAAAAGCAGCGGCACTAGTAATGAGTTGAGACGACCGGTGGTGTTCTGGTCATTTTTGCTAGGTAGTAGTTGATTCACTAGGTTCAGAATTGATTTAAGAGAGTGCTTCAAGCTTAGAAACACCGAGTAGCTGGTGTGTTTATAAATCTCTGATAAATGGGCATCAATCACGGTGAGCGTGTGCAGCTCAATCGGAAGAGTTGGTGACGATCCTGATTCAGTAGCCACGCTTATTTGTCTTTTCCATTCTCCTGCTATTACTTCCTTGTCTGATCCGGTAATTAATCCATCAAACACTTTTGAAATTTCAGTGCGGTATGGACTTTTTGAGGATGATATCGAAATCAAAGATTCCAACAAAACTGTTGGGATGGGCCCATTTATATTTTTTGACATTGTTTTACTGTAAATGAATAAAACAATTATTATCAATTTAAAGGAAAAAATCAAAAAATGACTTACAATAAACAATCCCTGACAATTTCAAAGGCATCCAACAGTTTGTCTATAAGGTCCGCCGTTAATTCGTCTCGACTAGTATCAATCATCTTATCGTATTCAACAGCACTACTTTGTAAATTGTCGTTGGCAGTTATAGACAAATCAGATGACGACACTGCAGTTACGGTAGGGTTCGATGTCACTGTCGTCACTGTGGCTTGAGTTGTTGTGGAACCACCAGACGTCGTGTTTGTTGCACAGGCAGCTTCCCTTTGTAAAGTTGCTTCTTTTTCTTGGAACAATATGACGTACAAGTGGGATACCAGACCATCGAGAAGAATAACTTTGGACAGTTGAGGACATTCTGAAAATAAGAAAAAAAATTGATATAAAGATACAAAAGGGATCGAAGCAAATGTAAAGAAATCTTACGAATATTAAATGTTCTGTTAAATGAGTCAATGCCATTGTGAGTCATTTTCAAACCATATCTCGGATCTGATACATGTGTTGTCACTTTGTTCCATAAGACTTCAGCAAATTGTGTATACATTCCCTATAACGGAAAATATCAATAATAAAAGCTGTTAAAAAGGAGCAAGAAGAATTTTTTACCTGTTTTACTAAACTGTTAACGATCAAGTATTTTGAAGGTGCCACCGGATTCAGACACCTGATTGACCACATTAGCGAGTGCAAAGTCGGCATTTTCTCTTGCATGAATGCTTCGACGTGCGAAGTTGAGGGTGGCAAACCCAACAGTAACTTCCAACAAAGGCTGAAGCAATAATAAACCGAGAAGATGGTGTTGTAGGGAACCCGTGCGGTGCATATATCAGTCACAGCCAAAATGTCGATTAAAGCATCAACCAGTAAAGGATATTTCAACTTATCTGGAGTGCACAAAATGAAGTTCCACGCTAAACCATCTAACTTGAATTCCTGTTGTACTTTATTCTCGACAACAGACAGAGAATAAATTTTTGCGCGAAAATCTCCATCGACACACAATTTCCGGTACTTCTCCTCCATATCTTTGCGACAGAATGACATTGACTTGGTCTTACTGTTTAGCGGCTCAGTAGTTCTTTGTGCCGGATCAATCGTAATTATACTAAATAAATTCCAACGCACCTGCTCCAGCAAAAGTGTCGGAGGATTGTACAAATGCTTCATTAAATATTCTAAAAATAACAAAAGTCTGGATAACAGCATCAACTGATGGTCTTTCAGTGGTTTTTCTGGCGTTATATTACGGCAAACTTCAGCACATCTTATCACACCACCAGCCGTGAGCAGCAAAATGGATTTCTTTTGCATTAAATTCAATGAATGAAATAAAAACAATAACAGTTGTGCATGTTCCACATTTAGATCTTCGTAATCGGCGTCTGAAGGTTGGCCCATACTGCAACAAACTCCATCAACAAGTGTATTGACAAGACGATGCCAGATTGACAGACACGCTGCCTCTTTTTCCTGTGATGGCTTCATAAGAACGATCTGTGCTAAAACCGACAACGTACGTGGATACACTTGCAGGGGCCACATATTTGAATCCTGCGTCCACGGTGATACGGACAAATACATCAACAGTATAGACTGTAGTTGCTCATTTATGTGGTGAGCAGCAATCAAATTGTGCACATAACGGCCAACAGCACCAGAGAATTTAACGATAGAACTGTGCCAAACTGAACCAGCCGCACTTTCTGACTCACTTCGAGCGGCATCACGATCTAAATCTTTCAGAATGTTCGCTAGCAGGATCATCTGCTGTTCACTCACTCCGGACTTTACATACTTATTTAAATACGGATGTTTGGTACCAAGTGCACTGTCCAAGAAGTGAAAGATATCTGCTGACAGATCCAAATAATCGTGTGCTTCAATTTTGATGGGCACTGGACCCCTTTGAGCTTCTGCTGATTTGTCGGTAGGTGGCTGGACAGTATCCTCATTTGTCTCGGGTGAAAGAGTCTCCTTGAACCACAACCCTAAATAACTTTCACTGTCTTCCTCTTCAGTCTCGGAGTCAGTGGAGCACGAGAATGTATCATTAAAGTATGTAGTTGAGTCGCTGTAACTAACTGGGTCTCCTTCGTTTTTTGTGTTTGCACGACGCAGCGTGTAAGCCTTTCGATACGATACTGTCGCCAAGAATGTAAACAATTGCTGCAAAGTGACGCAGTTTAAGACACGCACAACACTCTGCAGGGACGTGTATTTGCCGAGGATGTCAAATCCAATCGACTGGTCGGCTATATTTTCCAGCTGATCTTCTCCCGAACGCGACTCAATTTTAAGATTTTCGATTAATTCAGTCAAAAAGTTGAGCGTGTGCTTTGTCATTGAGGCATTCATTACGCCGTATCCTTGTTGCACTTTAATTAATAGTGCACGACCTGTGGGTATAGCTTGATCCATAAGGATTCGAGATGGACTGCGCCCCTTAACTGCTTTGTCGATGATTGTCTCATCACTGGCACCAGTTTTAAATGTGTGACCGGCAACGCCAAGTGCGCCTTGATTAATCAACAGCCAGGCACCCATACTTATGTGGTTTTGGTAGATGTGCGAACGTGCTGAATATTTAAATATGAATCCAATTTTTTCAAAAAGCTCAAGAGCTCTGTCAAAAATTTGTCGAGACAATTCCTCCAGTGATTCCTCGCCGGCATTCGCTCCGGATTGCTGTTGTTGTTGCTGCTGCTGCTGTTGTTGCTGTGGCAGTTGCTGAGGCTGTGCCCTCATAGCTGCGCAATACAAAGCGGCCATAGCACATTGTGACAATTGAGTTATTTTCTTCGGTGACAATGGATCCAGAATCGGAAGTGCCATGGCTAGTGACAAAATTGATATGTCAGCCAACATCTGATTCAGCACTCCACGTACGGAATTGGATTCAGTATGTGACACTGGTAGATACAATGGAGTCCCTTGTGTAAAACTCTCCTCGTATCGTTGGTAATATTTGGATAAAGTTGGTAATCTCCTACAGACGTTCAAAATAATGTCGCCTGCATTCAGTGCTTGCATCATTGTTGTATTTGCAGATATAAATACTGGCGTACAATCATGTTTGTCGTCATTAAGTGGCTGCCACTCGTTGGGACCACTGTTGCCCAACGGCGTGGTCAACTGTTGTAAAATTAGCGTGGAAAGATCGGAGCGAGATCGTTTCATTTCCGACTTGGGACTGTCTTTATCGGGGGCAACGTTTTTGCCGTGATCCGGGTGTTTGTCATTTTTAAGGCTTCCAATAAGAAATGCTTCGTGCAGGTCAGTTATATTTTTACGACCCTCGCACAAGCTTTTCAGTGCCTTTAGATATAACTGGACATCTCCGGTAGGGTTCTTTTCCATTTGATTGAGAAAATATTTTATCAGTATAGATGTTGCTTCGGTGACTTGCGACATTTGCGGCTGCGAAACTGCAAAGACAATGTTTTATTTAAAGTTCAACAGTCATTATAAGTCAACATACCAGTATAGCATTGGACGCTAATGTTGTCAGCCGCAAGAATCGCGAAAGCTTTGTAAAAATGATGTAACGCATCGTCATGTTCGAGGATATCTGTTTCACTATAAAGTAAAGCGCATTTTAGCAAAGGGAAACTACCAGTGATTAATCAGCTGCTTATTGTCAAAAATATATAAAAATGACTATAAGAAAAATCAATACGTGGGCAATGTTAAATTGCGTTGTAACCTACAATTTTTTTGGTTGATTTTATTTTATAATAACGAATATGCAATTAAACTGCTATTTTGGGTAATTAGTCTTGTTTTTCTTATTTTTTGCAATTTTCACAAAGGTGCATAACAAAGATGGCGACCATTCTGACGCAGCCCCTTTCCTGATATCACAATTTTGCATCAACTAACAAACACCGAACAATTTTAAACAGTTGACTCACCACTTTATAATCGCCTTTACAATATTATTAATATCTGTTTTGTTTAAAGGCCCATTTACGGATGATATTAATGGTTTTACCACGGCGGCCCAATCAATACCTCCGCTATGAGCTGCCATTTTTCTTTGAATATTTTCTGAATTGAATTTTTAAATCCTCGATGTCTACTAGCAGGTTCTGACAATTTTACTTCTGTCATTTGTATTGTGCTTATGCGCTGCAGCCGCTGCGAACCATTGCCTGACATATATATATATATATATATATAATTAACTTAGAAACGTCAAATTTTGTGCAAGTAAAATGCTCTATAGTGACTCAGCGAGTACTGAGTACTCAGTATCTAGACTTTTGACAGTGTTATATGGTGCGATAATATATATATAAACATATTTGCATCCTGCTAGGATATATATTATATAGTTTACGAAAAATGGGCTTTGTTTTGGAAGAGTATAAATAATTGAAAAAAACATTTTTGTTGATATTTCGTCTTCTCTAAATAAAAAAAATCC